>JAZGTK010015472.1:0-13189 GCA_036877625.1 Ambastaia sidthimunki
TGTAACATTTAGCAAGCAATGCTAAATCAGACCAGTGATCATTAGAACATTGTATTTGATGAGTTCTGAGGATTTCAGCTTTCTGGTAAATGCATTTGTATCGGGTTCCACCCTAATCGAGTTTGTGTGTAAAATTTGATAGTATTTTACAGGTCTTTTGTTCTGAGAATGGAAGCCTACTGTAGTTTAGTGCCTGGCCCTTACCATAAAAGACACTACAGAAGATGACTCACCAGGGGTCCCATGCTGTCAAAGTTGTTCCAAGTCATCTATACTGGTATTTGTAAAGCAAGCATAGAGAGAAAATACAAACACACACACACAAAACTGTAGATTTTAAAGATTTCAACCCTCACACACAGATTTCTCTTGTGTTTCACTACTCAAGCTTTACCATCACTCGAACCGTCTCATTTTTTCACATTTTCTCAAGCACACCCACACCAGTCACTCACTGTGACATCTTCCTTTCATAACATCATCACTGTACTGTCTCGCTGGGACCATGTTTGTGATTATTAAACAGAGAGAGTTCAGTATCACATTTCAAGCAAAATATTTCATATGAATTTGCTTCAGTGAATGATGGAATGCAATTGATAATAGCAGATTTTGTGTAGCAAATCTAAAGTTTTTTAACCTTTTGTAACTTACATCAACGCTTGAAAAAGACTTTTCCAAAGGAAAACTTTTCCACATGCACTAAAATCCTGTTCATTCCTGTCACATAAACTGTAACATGAAACTGAGCTTTAAGAAGGTTTAACCATGTGCCTGCATGACTTTCCACCTAATAGAATTTAAAGCAGGTCAAAGACATCTCAAGAATACATATCAAACAAATAAGAGAGATTTAAGGACTGAGATCATATCGAAAGATGACCACAGAATATATATGTTATGAATGTTAAAAGTCAATTTTTTATAGAATCTATAAAGAAATTAAACTGACCGCTAATTTGCTAAAACTAGATAATATCACGTCACCACAGTACAGGGTTAAAGAACTATATGTAATATATAAGGATATGTAGGGGGCAATTGTGGCCTAGTGTTAGAGTTGGACTTGTAACCAGAAGGTTGCAGGTTCGATTACCAATACCAGCAGCAGTAACAATTGATAACTAGTGGTCCACTGCTCCGGGTGTGTGTTTACTACTCACCACTCCAAAGTGTGCACCCTAACTGGAAGGACTGGATAAATGGGGGGCAAAATTCCAACTTCCAACAAATTCCAACTGAGTTTTCCTGGCCACATCACATTACATCACCTTACTTCATAAACATGCAAATAAATTAAAAATCAATCAATTCATATTGTCAATACAAACATGTAAAATTAACAAAAATTGGGTTACGATTAAATTTAACTTTGTTTTGCATAATAAAACTTTTGTGTGTGTTTGTTTTACTAAGACCTACAGAGATGTTCGCAAATATGTATCTCAGATTATTCAAACGTTGCTGATTTATAATGAAAGGGTTACAAAATATTTGATCTCGGACAAAATATTTGATCTCGTACAATGTGCTAAATATGCTGTTATTGTCTTATGATCTTAAATCATGTTTCTAAACACTGTTATTACAAAATAAGATACAAACCATTTGTTAATAACATATAAATGCAACATCACAAACCCATGTTATTTTAAAGGCCAAACCAATTTGCTCCTGTACATTAGCAAAGCTAGTACTTCATTTGCTTGGAAAAAAACAGCAAATTAAACACGCCTGTGAACTCAAGGAAATTGATGCGGTGGTTGAATGCACAAAATCCCAAATCCTGCCACATATCTGTTCATCTGTGCGATGCATTAGGCGAGAGATAACAGACAGAGATAGCTTATCTGTAACGCATGTGGACAGCTTCCAGCCACTGAGGAGATGTGTGTGTGTGGGGTGGGGGGGCTTGTTTGACAACAGTAATTCAACTAGCCAGACTTTATATAAGTGCACCAAATCTCTCAGGCTCCTTTTTTAATAAAATAGCAGTTCTGCAATTGCTTGGACAAAGTGTTTCTATAGACAAATAAGGAAAACATTTACCTGCTTTTGTAGAATCACATAAACACTGTTTCATAGCAGCTTGGCCATATTTGTAGCATTACAAGACTTTAGGCTGCAACAAAAAGGTTGCCAAGCAATGACCTGTTCAAACCTCTCGATCTGGTCTACGGCACCTATATAAAAACAACATCTAACATAAATATTCAGCAGTTCTGTGATCTGATTGCTTATGTAGGGCTCTTAAAGAAAGCAGGGAATTGAATTTATGTAAATTGCAACACCACAGCACGCCAACATGCCTCTTTGGAAACAGAAGACTTTGAAAGATGTCCGTCCCATTAAAAGCTTCATAACATGCTTAATGGTTACATCTATTCAATTAATTAAAAAATTCACATTAAAAGCACAACACATTTATATGACCGAAACTGGCGCCGATTTCTTTCTTTAATTTCTTTACACGGCAAGAACCTCCTTGCAAGTATTTGTAAACCTTCATCTTTTCAGTTTGACAGTTTGTATGTAGGTGAGTTCATTTTCTCTAAGACTTGTCGTGCGGCTAATGATGGAAGCGCATCATTTCCTGCCAAATGAGGCTGGAGGCAAGCGATGCCTTTTCAGATGTAGCGTGTCCGCGTTTGAATAATGTTGCCCTTGCTGTATTTATAATGCACTTCTCTCCCTTTTCTCCGTAATGAGTGGCTTGGAAAGGCCACGGCATGCCTGCTCTTTTATTAAAATAAATGAAAGCTCATTATGACATCCACATGAACAGCAAGACCCTCCCCCACTTCCTAAGACTAATGGAGGATGTAAAAGCAAAGACGGCTGTCATTTAACAGTCTGATGTACTATTCCGATTTTTCAAAAAGCAATGATTTTTTCTTAAGTGACCGGTGAAGTTACGCAACTTAAGAAATAATACTTAGAGCATTCAGCAGATTTATGTAACATTTCCATTTTTAATAATCAGGGAAGTCAGTTATAATAATAATCATAGTTATTTTACTAAAGTTTGTAATTGAACAGTAAGTACATTATGTAATATTTTTGTAATATTTAGTATTGTATCTAGAGATCACTTTTGTATCGTTTGAATAAGTGATGACATCACTTACCTACCAACCAGTGATGCCTTTCATTACATTTCTGATAACAGCTGCAAAATACATAAATCAAAAAAAGCTGTTTCTTAAAGAAAAATAACAGATCTATCATATATTTTTTGTTAGGAACCATGAAGTGTTAAAAAAGGCAAAAGATGATTTGTCTATCAACCTGGTCTTCTCAGTCAAAGTAAAAGAGAAATTATTTGATCACCAGTATTTGATACAGAAATTACACAATAAGACTTTAAATTAACTGTGAAAATATGAGTTATGAAAAGGTCCAAAAATAAGCAAACAGTCTCATGGATCACGTGTCAAATGTTAATCATAACTTAATAGTACTAAATACAGGGCAGCTAACACAAATGTGCAGCTCAATGTCCTGTGAGTGTATATTTTGGGTGGGGGGTGGTTATTGTGACAAGTCTGGAGTTGCCGCAGTGCTTTTGAAAAAGCTGAGAGTTGACATCTCACAGCCAGACAATAAATACTTCAGTATGTTCAAACATCTGTGACAGATAATCCCAACTGGATGGTCACATCCATGGACAGAGGTCTCCTCCCACTCTATCTCTGGGAATGATTCGAAGCTCTGAGCCATGTTTCAAGAACACATTTCCTGTAGATATGAAGAGATAAAGTATATTAAGCACAGTAACCAACAAGTTTCCCAAATAAAACCAAAACTATCCATAGTTTGTTTTCTATGGATTATTTTTGGTAGCATTTAAGAACAATTAAGCCATTTAGGATTGTGTTAGTGTGATTTCTGAACCCCTTTATTCAAGTGCCATAAATTATTGTAACACACAGACTTAAAGGGCTTTTGGCTTTTTTGAAAAGGCAGAAACAGCAATATGACATCATGACAAGATCATGACAGTTGATCAAGCAGTTGATTTTTTAAACTAATAATCTCAAACTATGGGTTGACAAAATGCATTTTTAACTGTATCTGTATGCGGCTGCTAGGCAACATAAAAATCAGGTGCATTACAGAATGCGCTATAGAATGTGTAGGTTAAACATCCAATAAAAATTCATGGGTCAAAACCATTTGTTTTATAACAATCAATAAAACCTCTTTTCAGTGGTGGACTGTATGACTGCACAGGCAATGCGGCTAATCTACTACAGCTAGCCTTTCAGCAAAGCATGCTGGGTAAAAACACTGCCACCTAATTAATATTCATGAGCTGATAAGGTTTAGCAGGCGAATAAGGCACAATATTTGAATAAGGATTACATTGAAAAACATACAATGTAATATACATACAAATTAAAAAAAAAAACAGAATTTCACGAAAATATTAAGAAGTCAGTTGTGCAAAAACATCTACAAAAACCTGACTTCCAGACCTGCCGTTTACTTGGCTCTGTGCTTTCAAAAATTCACTTAGCGTTTAAAAAGAAATCGGCCTATTCAGGTGTCTGAGTGAAGGCTGTATTTAGTGTGGAGCATGTAACATACGTCTCTATAAGACTGGAGTCTTGCCAGACATGTTGCTATTGTTAAGCTAATGAATTAGTGCTCGGCTGACATTTAAGGCTCAACCAATGACATGGATGAAAAATCATTGGTCATTTCCATGTAATTACATGCAGCACAGGGTTTAAAGATTAAAAGCCACTGACAGGACAACATAGATCCTCATAGATTCCAGATAACGGATTACAAAGATGTTATCAAGCGACGTAAACCGCATGACAAACATCTGGAATGAAAAATTTAGGGGAATAATCTATGGGGAGTTAAATAATTGATTTAAGTATCCTTAAACTCCATCATCAATATTAATCAAGTAATATGTGGAATTTATATGCAAGACCTATTGGAGAAGAGACACCAAATCTCTCAGAAGGTCCCCAGGCGGGCAGACAAACAATATCAGGAAGCAAACAGAAGCCGTTCGTTAATGCGTTTGTCTGCAGGAGATTATGAAGGACAGGCAGGATATAATAATATCAGACATGCATCTAAACAGCTGTAAGTGAGACGAGATGTTTAGTTTCACAAGACGGATGTGATAAGATTGAGGGAATGAGGCGGCAAAGTGGAACAGCTAAAAAAGCGAGCAGCATCAACAGACAAACAAACAAACAACAAACAAACATCCATTTGCACATAAAAAGCATCATTTTGTGAGCCCTGTGGTACATATGGACGTATCAAAACAATTTGCATAATGACATCGCAGACATTACAAGCAGATTGCAGAGTGAAATCAACTAGACCGACCTGCCGTCTGCGCGGGGTTGATTCCGATGCCATCTACAGGAAAACATCATTACAGAAATGATCATCATCACAATGTAAATACATTCCCACATTCCCATCATTCTTAAAGACAATCAATAAATCAGACAGGTGGGCAAAGAAAGCCATGATGAGGGCAATGCAATGAAACACTGAACAGTCATAACTCAAAGCTTCTGTTTATTAATAACTGGTTTGTGCTTGCAAGAGCGATGTGTTATGCCTTTATATGTTTATTGCTTATTCAATAATTATTACTTATGAACTCACAAAAGCAGCATTATGTCATTATGTCTTGCTTACTGTGTCCAAATGGCATCCAGATTTTTTTGCATGTTTAAATGTTTGCAAGACAACAAAAAACTTAATTCTGATTGTTTGGAAAAGTAATATCTCTTCCGAAGAACACACACAATTTTACATATTATTAATGACCGCAGAACAAAGAGTAACATACAAGTTATGAGCTGAAGAATGCATGTTTTTTTTCAAATTCTTAACCCTAAGCATGAGCAATAACAATATTAATGGTTGCTTTTAAAAAACATTAAAGGAGTAGTTCACCCAAAATTCATATGGGTGTAGAAGGTCATGAAAATTATGACCAAATTTCTGTTTTATGGGTGGACTGTTCCTTTAATTATCATGCTAATTGCTTACCGTTTGTAATGATAGCACTTGTGGCAGCCGGCACTTTAAACTTTTAAGAAAAGAGAAAGAAAACAGCGATTGTTTATTGTGTCCATCAACAGCCAGACACCTCACATAAACAACAGTTCTGCACAAAATGATTCTGTCAGGCAGGAGAGCAAAATTCATTTCGAGTTAATGTTTGTGTCAAGTAGTTTGAAAGAGTCGGTGCTATAGAGTGGAAGCTTTCAAAGGCACGAGGTGAGAGCTCTCTGGGCTGAGCTCAGAAGAGACTGTCACTGTCTGCCACTAACAGCTCCTTAAAATAAAAAATACTGATGAATTCATTCAGAAACGATTTTGAAAAACTCATCCTGAAGGCATTTTTCCACACTGACAGGAAATGCAATATTACGACTGCTGTCAGAATGAGTGAACATGATTTCTCATGTAAACTTCCTGCTTAAAAAACAGGTTGTGGTAATTGTATCAACTGTCTGAGGGAATGTTTATTTTGGATAGGAAAGCAAAATTTGATTTATGTCAATCGACAGGAGCCTTAAATTAGGGATTTTTAAAAGGGCAATAACACTGAAAATAAGCCTGTACGGCCCCTAAATAAGCATTTTATCGTTCTTTCTGGCCTCCATTTGGTGAATTACATCTTTCTGTTATGAGGCTGTCAGACTTGGCATTTCATTATTTCTAGAATACAATGATAAAACAAACAAGAACCTGCCAAATACCGGCCAATAAATGACCCTGTCACTAATCTATTCTGTGGTACATTTAACCAGTCACACTACACCAGTACTGTTGGTATGACATTGCCATCACACACAAATTATTGTACGTGTCAGCCACAATTTTCATTGGTGCATTTCTACTAATCACAGCCTTGTTAAATCAATCACTGTGATGATTGGCTGCAGTAACTGCAGTAACAGTATGAACTGATTCTGCATTGATGCAGGAGAGACTGTGGACACAGATACACCTCAAAAAGCCACCAAAAAAGAAACTCATTTTTAAAGCTACAGGATACAACTGAGCTAAAGTTCACATCATGTTCTGAGCTATGGGTTATGGGTTTCCAATCAATTAGTGATTGAATTAGAGTTTAGCTCATTTAAATGAACAATCTGAACATCTGAAGGTCTGAACAAGGAGAATATCTCACCTCTTCCGCTGCAAATTTCAAAACTGCAGTAAACGGTGTGCTGTCAGGAACACTCAACCTGAAACACAATTACACCAAATCCTTGTTTAAAAGAGCTACTAAAAATGTGTTATTAAAGAGAAGGTTTTAGATTTATACACTGGTAAGAAAATATGGAATTATTAATGGCTAACTTAAGCCACGCTCAACATCAGCCAAATTGGCTGGTGACCAGTACTGCAGATACTCTGGACAGCAGAACACTCACCCACTCAACACGTGACGTGTCTGGCCCAGCATGTGGCCATAATAGTGGCAGCATTGCCGAACCATCAGACATTACATTACACACAGCATAACATCTGTAGACTAGCACAAACCGCAATACTAATGCTGTGATTGCGATCCATATAGTGTTAACAGGTTAACAGCTGTCATAAAGAATTTCTAACATACTTAAATTGACAGCTGACATAAATCAGCTTTTACAATGTTTTGCTGTTCTCCGATTTAAGGCAATTACTTTATGAATAAAAAAATAAATCAAGTGAATTATTATATTTAACTCTTCCATCTACAGTAATAATATAAACTGTGAGCTTGCTGATAACAATGTAACATGCACATGACAATAAGTGGTCCTATTAAAATAAATCGATTATAACAAAAATCAACAAATCAATGTTGTTTAATTGCTGTGAAACAGTAAAAGCATGATTTTTAGTTGTGGCTCGTGTTGAATGGTGATCTGTCACTCACACTTTATAAGGTAGCCGCGGGTCCGAAGTAAGAGTGATTTTAAACGTTACTTTTGACCTAACACAAAGAAAAAAGAAAGCGACATATTAAGCGGTATGTCCTTAAATAATAATAACAATACATTACGTGTTGTTACATGATAAATGAGTTTACTTACATTTTCCAGATGTGTACGGGAAAGCCGCACTGTTTACACAGACCCGGAAGTTGCAAGGAGGCGATGTTACACGTCATCCGTTTGAAGGCTCGCTCTCTCTTAACTGCTTTTCAGTTTCTTTATATTTATTCGTCTTGCATCCTATAGATCATGTGGCTTTCGGGACTTTATCTTAAAGTAACAGTAAAAACATAAATCTGCTAAACGGTACTACAGAAAATATTTGAATTCGGCGTGTACTTTTTTTTTAATCAGGCAAGTTTTAAGGCACCCTGGCATGGTTATTACCGTAAGGTTTGTATTAATTGCACAGAATACATTTACAGATTGGCCATAGTAAAGAACTACAAATACATATTGTTAAATATGAAAATACATTTTTTATTTTACACTATTTTTATTTGCTTTCTAATTTCACTATTTTATTTTCATATGATTGTTTCATAGTTTAGGCTACTTAGCAGAAACAACAACAATAATAATAATAACAAATTGATCTCATGGTGTTTTATTTCACAAATTCTTAATCAGGAATGCATTTTTAGAATGATTCAACGTGGAAATGCACATTATTATCATTTTTAGGTTTGACCAACTCACCTTCTCAAGAAACCAAATGTGAAAGCTTGGACAGTAGAATATGGAATATGGATGTATCCATATATCCATGTATATAGAATCTGTCTGGAACACAGATGCAAATAGGCCTGCAGCTTGCAAATAATTCTAACACATCTGTTTAACATATGTAACAGCCCACTTATGTTCAATTATGAATCAACAGGGAATCATATTAGCACATTTCTTTAATTGTATATTAATCATGTATGAGCAATAAGCTGTTTGGCACAAAGGTCTATTTTTGTCTATTCTAAAAACAAAGCGTAACGCTGGTGGTTAATGTATTTACGGAGCGCTATACTCTAACTTGAGTGTCATGAGTCATTCTCATAAAGCTAACCCTGTCTCCGGCACTGTAGGGCAAACCACCAGCAACATCCCTACAGGGACACGTGGGTGTTAAAAAAAACAGACTTCTTGATGTGACTCTAAACCGAAATGTATTAGATGCTGGCAGTTTTGCTAGAGTTTATTACACTTTCTTATTATAAATCTCTTAAAGGGATGTTTCACCCCAAAATTTTAATTGTTATCATTGGCCTTACCTTCTTGTGTCTTCAAACTAGTATAAGTTTCTTTCTTACATGGAACACATGAAAGAGATGTTAGTCAAAATGTTAATTTACGATCATAACTTCAAATAACTTCATAATTCATTTTCAGGGTCACTGTGTTTGCACTGAGTTAAACATATTCCTAGATCAACATCATTGTTAGTCCTGGGACAACATTTCTATTAACCAATCAAATTGTACGATTAGGTTTAGGGTCAATGTTACGTTTAAGTTTAGACAGGGTTAGGGGCTTGTATTCCATTCTTATCAACTTATTATTTCCATTACAGTTGTATGGTAAGTTAAAGTTAGTGTTTGGGTTTTAGGTTGGGTTTAGTTTAGGACTGGCTTTTGTCAGGCATATTGTTCCAGAACCAACACAACATGTTGATCCAGAAAAACAAGTGAATTATCCATTTAAATAAACATAAAGAAGTTGTTTTTCTAAATACCAACTATAGGATAACAGCTTTGCTTTTTTTTGAAAATTAAATGTGAGCTATCGTGCCTTGGGACCCCTAAGAAGTTATTAGTTTGAGAAATTAAATGACAATTTACCTTTATTTTCACCTAATCTTGTAAGCGGCAGGTGCAGTGACATTTGCTCAAAACCTTTAAAAGTGACAAATGACGTGCAACAGTGGTGTATAGTAAGCCATCTGTGATTAATATACCCAGCATCTACACAGAAAGACCTGTGAAAATTCCTGGCTTTGAGTATTCCATTACCTGAACTCCTTATGATCATGTCCCATGCTGAAGCCCAGCATTGAAAAGCCAGTGGTGATGGACTTGAGATACCAAGAGCAAGTCATGTTGTCAGATGAGCTTTGTTGCATATACAATCTAACAATGTTTTAAATGTGACAGTGTTTTAAAATTTCAGCTGTGACAGCTGATAACAGAAGGAGGATGTGTTAAGACTGTGTTTATAAAACTTCAAATAAATACAATTATATCAGGATCATGCACATGTCAAGAGTACAACACATAGAAATGTTTACGTGGTTATTGTCTTGTCTATATCTGTATTAGAAAAGCATTAAATACAGTACAGTACTGTACAGTTGATTTAATTTACACTAAATATAGACAATCACTACACTTCATATACTATACATTCAGTTACTACATATGTAAGATTAAATCATAGTTTTGCCTTATATAGTAAATGAATAAATGACCACTAAGTACTGAAAGTTTTATCATTGTCATGTACACATACCCGTTTAATCATATCAGTGGCTCCCTTTAATCCTCAAATGTGTGAAACGGTGACACCTCCTAAGTTAGGATTAACAGAAGAGGAAAATATTATGTAATGTTTTATAACAGCCACAGTTTTAAAGCTCTGCTCTTGTGATGCTGTCCATGGTGCTGAATCCACAGCACTCAAGCACAAATCTTCTGTCTATATTACCAGAGCAACACAGCTTTGCAGGATAAATATAGAGGACGTGCTGTGACTTAGAGGCAAAGCAAGGACTTAAAACTGTTCAGTTTTCCATGTATTTAAACTAGGTTTTCTATATAAGTGGGTTTAAGTGAACTAAAGTTGTCTACAATCATCCAAGCACTGAAATTTACAATATTTGCTCAAAAATGAGTCAGATTATTGGATGATAAACAATATTTGTTTGCTTCATTCTAAAAATAAGATGGTTAACACCTACATGTGCTGTTTTCCTGTGCCTTGATTTTATAGCCGCTGTTTTCTTTCTGGTTTTTGCAATCAGATATTGCTAAGCGGTAGGTCTGTATAGTTTATTCATGTCTCCTAATTAATGGTCTTGTTTATAACATCTCACCTGTACTATAAATAACACATGGAGTTCCTCAGGTCTTGACAACAGAATCTAGAAAGCTATTTCAGGCAGAATTTGGCTGTCTTCAAGAGGGAGGGAGGATTTGGACAGGCTTAGAACATCTGCTGTCTCTTGATAAGGGCAAAGGAGTGTCGCATATTTCCTGCAGTGGAACACCGGAGCATTAGGGAGGTCCAGGGTTGCCCTCAGGGATATAAGCTCCTAAATATCTCTGCTTGTTTATGACTCTTGTCTTTCTATATTTGCTATAAAGATGAAAAACAGTCTTTCTTGATGTCGCCTGCACTATGAAATTCAGTATTTCAGTTCTAGAGCTTAAATCAAAATGTACTGAGACACACATTAAAAAATAATAAATATTATTGATGACTCTGCAGAATACTTGATTCTGATTGGTCTACTGTGACGCAGTTGTCAAATGTTATGTTCACACTGTTTTAAAAACAATTGTATGCACATATGTAATGCTACCAAGCTATTTTAAAAGTAAGTACAATTTAACAACACAGCTTATGCTAGTACATATTACTATATGTAAGATTACTATATATTGACTGTTGCCCATAGCAACACAGAATTGAACACTGATCTTCTAAAAAAATCTATTTCTTACATACTGTAGCTGTAGCTGTGGCCTCTACAAATAAGTTAATAAAATAATTTCAACTCAAACCTGTAATGTCTATGTATTCCTTTAAGTAAACAAAACAAGTACACACAGAGTTTGCAAAATTGCAACACACATATTTTAAATTGCTAAACTGTAGAAACCTTTTTGGGTGAACTGTTCTTTTAAGGACTAAAGTGCTGAAAAATTGATATTGAATCAGGAGCTGTCAGCATGGATAAAAGTGTCACTCATTAAATAACTGTCTGTTTTGTGCACTGCCATTCTGTTGTTGTCCATCTGTGTGATGTGTGGAAATGCTAACTATTGCTGCAAGCTCTTTCAAAAGAAGAGTGCAGTTTGTCATGTTGCCCTACATACATCTGAATGGACCTGCCAGGTTTAAAGTGCTTGCGCATCAACAGAAATAAATAATAAAGGCAGAAAAGGGCAACGTCGTGCTTCAGTTGCACAAATTCTCCAAACAAAGAGCATATGCAATTTTGTAAGATTTAATACTGTGTTTGTTCTGGCCACACGTTTTAAGTGCTATTGACATGTACTCTTTAGTTAGACCCTCATCTGTTATAATGAACTATAATTATTGAAAATTAATCTGTCTGTACTATAAAAGTTAGTCAATTTAAGCATCATTTTATCTGATGTTTAATGGAACACTTTGAGCCTCTTAAGTCCTGAACATAATGTATTTTTTATCTAATACAGTCGGCACAAGCTGCTGAAATTTTCGCACTTATTGCACTGCAGGTGCTGAGTGTGTGATGTATCACAGTTTAAATGTTAATAATAGTCTGAGAAGGTAACAGACGCGGTTTACTGTGGTTAACATTCACACACAATGCATACTGTCAGGCCTGCAGTATGTTGTCAAGGACCACAGACTATGAAACTTGCTAAAGCCTCAAATTAACTTTTAAGGCATGTCTGTCACATATTTTTTAGCACAATCTCTGAGTTGACCGGGATTGTGCTGTGAGGGTGAATGCACTGTGCTGGTTGAGTCAACACTGATAAGACAAACATGACAAGAATTAAGATGGTGCCCCACTGTGGATCATTTTTAAGAACTTTGATTAACTTCTGTGTATTTTACTAGCACGCTTTAATTCTAGAATAAATCATTGTGTTTGTATTCCTGCTAAGAATAAGAACATCTGAAATAGAAATCGTCCACATCTTCCATCATTGAATTATAAAGCATCATATCTGCTTCAATATTTCACATGATTGTTAAAGGTTGTTAAGACTGTTAAGGTCCACTAGCTCTGTTCAGTTAAGCAACATTGGACACAACTCAACCTTATCTGGACAAACAGAGGTGGATCCAATCTGTTTAACTGATTCTATGTATTTTGTATTGAATTACACAATCATTAGCTGCCAGCTGATTGGTTATATGGGCCTGTGGTGACCTAAAACAACAGGGAACAAATAAGCAATTTAGCCCAGCAGGGACAGCAGCGATAAAAGCCATTTACT
>JAZGTK010015473.1:0-13189 GCA_036877625.1 Ambastaia sidthimunki
GCACACACACACGCGCACACACACACGCACACACACACGCACACACACACGCACGCACACACACACACTAATACACGCACGCACACACGCACGCACGCACACGCACGCATTTCATAGACTTCCACTGTTTTCACACACAGCTACTTATAAACAATATAACTTAATCATCAATTCTGTATGAGTTATAAATCATTATACATTTTCATTATACATTATACAAATATACATTATACCAAAAACTGTCCCCACAAGGTCAACATTTACTGTCATTATATGGACAGTAAACAGTAAAAACAATTAAATGGACTATATGGATTTTGGACACACACACAATGCAAACTCAAGCCAAACTCGAGCTTGCTCATACACACCAAATTCAACATGACAGCTGTCGGTATATATTTGAACGTATTTAAAACCTTTTGAATTCACATGAAAGCTTCATGGCAGAACTTACGTTCGTTTTGAAATGATCAGTCAATGGCAGCATTCATGGTAAACTGCAAAAAGAAAACTCAGTACTATTTTCCAGAAAAACACCAGACACTTGTGTGTTTATTTCTGTGTGTGTGTATCACAGGGTATTATAAGGTGTTGAAATTTGGTGGATTATTGTATTTAGGTTACTGGTGTGTAAATGAAGTCTGGGTTGAAATGAAAGCAAATGTTTCTCACTGTTTTCATCCTACATACACGCAACATACAGTGTGTTTGCACTGCTGCCACGGAAACACAAATCAAATCAAATCATATAACTTTAAGAATAGAAGCGAGAGGCCGATGAGAAGGGAGAGATAGAATTATGATTGATGTTGTGTTTTATTATCTGAAAGATTTAGCAGTGCTCAGTTTACAGTTGTGTGAGCTACATCAAGTTTTTGAGATATACAGCAGGCAGTTAAAAATAGTTGAGAATTAAACCATTTACGATATAGTCAATAAATACAAAAATAATATTATGAATAGGATGAAAGAGTGAGAAACTGTTTTGGTTGGTTTAAAAGTTAAAAACTTACAGATGTGGCTTCACTGCACTGAGTGTAATTTCCTCTCCTCACCACAAGAGGAGCCCTTGAGCAGAAAAACACTCAAAGTGTTTGTACTGTAACAACTGATTGGTAAAAAAAACCCAAATAAACAAAAAGAAAGAGGGTCACAGTAAACTCACGCTCCCTCTTAAGACTGTACTGTATGTGTGTAATGGAAAGTAGATTTAAAATAAATGTACACTATAGATTACTGAGAAAATAAATGAAATTTAGTCCATAATGTCACAACTGCTGAGAGAACACAGCCCCTCCCTCCTTGCATTATAAAGATATATGCCATAGAAGAAGAATTTTTGGTCGTATGGGTCCATAAAGAACCTTTGACATCTGAAGAACCTTTCTGTTTTATAAAAGGTTCTTTGTAGTGGAGTAAAAGCTCTTTAGACTATAATAAGGAAAAAATTGTTTCTTTAACGGAATGGTTCTTTGGGGAACCAAAATAGGTTCTTCTATGGCATTGCTGTGAGAACCTTTATTTTTAAGAGTGTAGCGTGTACAATATGAGTTACAACTCCACGTCAAAACAAAACGTATTTACACATGATGACAGAAAGATGGAGAGATTCACCATCAAGCACGTATCATCTCCACCACAAAACTACAAACACCACACGGATGTGAACTCGCATGCTCTGTGGGTCTCAGAGAACAGTTCTGGACGTGTATGAAGGGTTGTGTGGGTATGCAGTAACAATGCTCTGTGGGTTTCAGTCTGCAGGGCTACCCCATCATCCACATAAACCTTTAATATAAAACCCTTCAGCTGTAATCTGCCATCTGAAGTCACTGCACTCTGTAATTGCTTGCGACCTCTTCAGAAGGTTTTTAAGGTCAATGGCCAAAGACCCAAACGGTGGCTGCACTGCCAAAGCCCAGAGGATCATGGGAAGGCCTATATTTAGCACCCTGTGCTTCAAATAAGAACAAAAGATGTACAAATAATATCTCTTTGTGCATACAGCTGCTTCCCTACCACCTCAATTCAAATAGTAACGTATCAATTGTATTTACACAAACGTTATTCTAATATTTGCAGCACTGGCTGTAATTTCTAAACATATAAATACTGCATCACAGAACTTTACTGTAATACAGTGAAATTATTGCATTATAAAGTGAATTTAACCAGAATCATCAAGAATGATATAAATATGAAAATACTCAAATGAGTTACAGTAATGAGAACTTTGGGGGAAATGTGGTATTTTCATAAAAACAATCCCATAATTCAAAACATCCCTAAAACAGGATTCATTGTTCTTTACCCAATATATAATTCTTGTTTTTTTGTTTTGATTTTGGGGTGATGAGACTTGGACCATATTTTTGTAAAATTCACCAAACCATATTTTCTAATGTCAAAATAAATAACTGACATCATGTGTAATTCCTCAGTTCACTCATGATCACGATGCCAACAATGGCGTCATTTCGTTGGGTTTAATTTACGCCTCCAGCCGGACAACAGGAGTGACAGAAGATATGATTTATCAGCGAGGAACTTTCCAAAATTTGGAAAATGTCTAAGTTACAAAACCCTTGAGGCCACGTGAAATGACATCAACACAAACCTTCTATTCCAAACTTTGATCCTTTATCAAAAGACTTCAAGAACTTCTCAAAGCAGAGTTACAGGTTTTCCACGCACCACGGCGACAGTTTTAATGGGCCGGTACATCTTTGCTCATATGGGCCAAATATCTGCCTGTCCTCCAAGTACTCAGAGTTTAACTCCATAATTTGGTTCAGATGAGGTAAAGCAGTATTTCTAAATGAATACAAGCCATATTTCTGTAGAAACTATTCGTCCTTTTTTTCTCCATTCCCTTCATCTTAGACGTCCAAAGACTTTCTTTGGCTCAGGATGAAAGAACGGACAAAGAGCTTTTTGAAGGTTACATAACACATCCTGTTTACCACCATTCATTCTTCAAAACACTTTTAGCACAATCATGCTAACAGCTTCATTTATCAATGCCGTGCCACTCAAACACCATCATGTTTTACACCTTATTTCTTTGATTGTGTCCGTCTGATGTCTTTTGTCTCTCTACCGCCATCTCTGTTTGAAGCATAAAATTACAGGTTACTTGCAGAGATATTTTCTTAATGTTGGTGACGAGTTTAAATTCTAAACAACTGCTGTGGGAACAATCTACAAACACTGCAGCATCTACAGAAGCAGGACATGTAATATAACAGCCAGATCTTTATCTTCATCAGACCTTCAGCTGTCCTTCCATCTGCCTGACAAACAAATCATCAGTTTTCTTATTGCTTTTCTTTTGGATCATGGTCTCCTCAGAGATGTCATAGCTGGACTGTCGCATTGTAATCGGAAACTCTCACCCACAGCTGACAGAAAACATCATTTTCTCCCCATGCAAGCAAACATGAATCAGTGCTGGTACCTACAGCCCCATATACTTAATTTTAATTTTAATGTTTGGGCAAAACATTTTATCTAGTTAAAAAAATAAAAAAGATTCTGCTATAAATATTTGCCCATAAAAAAACACTTATTTTAAAATATATTATCTAAAAACAAGTCTTAGTACTTCAAACAATTCTGTTTCTTAACTAAATTAATCTACGTTTAACAATGTTTAGATATATTTGCTAGAAAGTAAGACAAGAATACTGACTGAGGAAATGCTTGTTTTAAAGTGTTTTACAGTGACTGGTTCCTTTAAAAGGCAAAGAACTGAGGTTTCTTAACACATTTGGATCTAAGCCAGTGGTTCTGTTTCTATAAACTGATAATCATCCCCAACACAGATCTGAAGACACAGATATCAGCTCAGAGGAATATAACAGACACAGACATACATTATAACAGACACAGACAAACACTGCAGAACAAGCTAAGCTGTGATTTGTGGCCTGCACAACAGCAGATGCGTCACCGCATGCGCACACACGCGCTCAGAGGAATCTGCTGCATTAGGGCTGAATGCGTGTGTAAACATGCGATGACGGGCAGAGCGTCAGTACCTCCAGGAACATCTGAGCGAGATGAGAGAAATAAAACAATCGGCTTTATTACGTCACTGTTGAAACTGAAGTGCTGGTGAGAGGAATGCCAGCAGCCGTCAACACGCTACAGCAAAACCCTGAGGACCACAGATGACCTTTCACCCCTTTGACCTCTTTGGGCTGCAGACAGGGTAAGTGTTTTAGTTTATATTTCTTGTGAAGAGCCAAAAGAAATGAACAGACACCAACTGAAAACAGCACATCTCAGATTTATGGAGCTTCATGAATGTGGCCAACAGATGAAGCCATTGAGTCTCTCTCGCTCTCTCTCTCGCTAACAGTTTTAGGTTGTATGAATGTTTCCCTTTAAAAAAACATTAAAATGTTCTTCTAACTTTTTTGAATTCACTCTGAGAGAACATTTAGAGAACATTAGAGAACACATTACCAACTACACAGACACACCAGTATCACTGTACCTTTGCTCACACCTCATTTTGATGCTGATAGAGGCTGTCTATGAAATCAGCCGTGAGCTTTTACCACCTGCAGAAAACATTCAAGACAAAAGTGTGTTTTTTATTGATCACGGCAGCAGAAATTCTTCAGATGATGGAGATTATAACCGGCTCACATCCAGACATGCGGTGTGGTCAAGAGAACCTCCTGCATTTTAAAGAGCCAATTTAATCCCTAGTCAATTCCAAACTTTGTGTCTATAGCTCAGTGTGTGTGTGTGGGGGGGTCATCAAGGGTTAAATATAGCAGAAATCTCTTCTGTCTGGAAGCAAAGAAGACATTTAAACAGTGCAGCAGACACAACGGACAACCATCACCAAACCATGACTTCTTTTCCATCCTCCAACATGTTCATTTAACAAACTTGACATTTTCTATTTGAAGAGTTAGGATTAGAAATAGGAAAACTGGACCTAAAAGTCTGAGTATGTGGAACAACGTTACACCTGTTTGTCTGACTGGAAGAAAACTAGTTTAACTGTTTATATCAAAGTTCAAAAGAGTGAGTAATTATTGTTCTGGCTTTATTATTAGCCGTGATTGCAAAGACAAATATAATCCAGCTAACAGTGCATTTGGTTTTTGGACACAAGTTTGACACCAAACACATTTCAGCAGACCTTCACTGTGTCTTTGTCTGTTATTTGTCAATGTAATCTCATACACAAATGAACACTCGCACACAGCTGTGTTTACCGTGTTCAGATTCTGCCTCTGTTACATGATCTCAGCATGAGGGCGTGAAATCGGCTGAAGATGCCGTCTGGAGACAATCTACTACATCTTCCTTTCTTCCAACTTTTTCTTTACACAAATCCCCTTTGGAGAGGGGCGGGGCTTGGAGATGGTGCCCTGATGCTAAAACATAATGTTTGTAAAGTCAAGCACCTACGGGAAACAACCACAGCAGAAATCAAAAGACCCCTCCATCCCCCAATAACCGTCTGCACGTACAGATGAACCAGACATGATCTTTATGTTTATCACGCTTCCCCCAGAGCAGAAACTTTATAATCGCTCAGCCGTGGCTAAACAAACCTTCACGCAAACATTCACACGTGTCTGTAAACGTATATCACCAGGCAAACATAAACATGGCAACCTGTGTGTGTGTGTGTGTGTGTGTGTGTGTGAGTGAGTGAGTGAGTGAGTGAGTGAGTGAGAGAGAGAGCGAGAGAGAGAGAGAGAGAGAGAGAGAGAGAGAGAGAGAGAGGAGGTGAGAGGTTATGTAAGAAAACTTGAGTGTTTGGACACAAGTTTGATGTTATTTAAAGGGCATCTGGTGGCCACAGTCTCATGATTTTTCTGCTGTTTTACGTCTGAAGACTCTTGTGGTGTAGCAGCGATCCAATCAGGACATCACCTCAACTTCACCCTGAGTGACACCAAAACAACAACCCGGTCTTCTCAACCCTCAGCTGATCAGTTAATAATGTCTGGGTCTGATCTGACACACACACTTTTCCTGTTAAACACTGCTGCAGGATATAAGACCCGCCTCCATATGGATCAGCTTTATAAGCCTATTGTTGTCTGTTATTTGTCCACTTTTGCTCACAGAATCTGTTTATATATGAATAACCACAGAACTGACTTGTGTCAAATGTCGTAGATACAGTGCATGGATTTATCTATATAGAATATATATGTCTGATGTACTAACTGACTAACTAGCCAGTCAACTAACTAACCAACAAAGAAACCAGGTAGGTAACTAGGAGGCTTACATGTTAATAAATTAAACAACCACCAAGAAATTATCAAGCATGTTCTCTGAGGCATTATTAGTATTTTTCCATAAGCTGCAGAATAACGCAATAAATGCAACAAGTGCTGTTTTGAGATTTGACAATTTGTGTCTTGCAGTTTGTACATTTATTGCGCATAAATTAATGTATGTTGCGACAAAATTAATGCATGTTGTGACGAAACTAACGCATGTTGTCTTCACTGCACAACATCCGATTTGAACAAAGCCCACACAGCTACAGAAATACACTGCAGTAACAGTTACTATGATACATCTAAACAAATGCTGCGTCTCATTCCATTAGACTGCACGTCACATGCAAGAAATTATAACATTTTTATGACGAATATTCCAATAACTCCACACAGAGCATGAATTAACACAGACTCCTAGAAAAACACACACCAAGACCTCCCGGGTAAAACCGGCTAGAAGCCAGCAAACAGTAGCCGACCAAAGCTTCCACACCACCTGCCTGAACACGTAACTGTGAGCGGATTGCTTAAATCTGACACCACCGACCCTTTACTTTCCATGTACAAATACATCCACCAGACACTTTGAATATCCACATTAACGCTCAGTGACAGGACTGAGCATGTATCCATGGAAAACACCACAGGCGAGAGCAGGAAAAAGAGAGTGAGGGGGGCGTTGCTTGGGTGGGACGCAGGTTTGCTGGTGATGAATATCTGAGATTCCAGGACCTGGCCTGACCTTTGCAGGTGACCTCCCAGCGAGATTTCCTGGGAGGCTTCCTTTACGAGCAGTCAGGGGATGGTAAATCCAGGAATATAAAACTGACTCTGTGTCGGGGATGTGTGTAGCGTAATGAGCTGTAGAAGACCGGCATCATGATATAGATCCTGAATATATCAGCTGTGATGCTGTTTATGTGCAATTTATATAATATATATAAATGTGTATATTATACACACACACACACACACACACACACACACACACACACACACCAATAGGTAATTTTATCATGTAAAAGAGACATTAGTGCATTTATATATAAAACAACATAAAACCAGCAGTTTTTCTAATCATTCACAAACGCTCAACACATCCATCACAACTGTCTTACTGGAGAAAAACTTGCCACAGCGGGATTCAAAATTAGTGAAAATCTTCAACTTCTCTCAATTTCACACAGATTTATCACCTTATGAAGTCATACTCCCACAATCTTTTTGCACGTTTACAATCATATTACAATCATGCAAACTGCGAAAACTCAACGTATGCGCTTAAATGTCCACGTGACAATCACAACAGTTGTTGATAATGACATCTAATCACAGTCTGATCATCACAGTGTAAAAGCATGTGATAAAGTTTAACATCAGACACAGCTGTCGGCATGTTGCATTAATTCATCAGATCCTCACCTTTCACGCAGCTCTGAAACTCCCAGCGGTTCAGTCTGTCTCTAACTCTCACTAACTCCACAACTCACTGCATGGTTCCTATTACACTCAAATGCAAGGAGAGGACGAGAGAGAGAGGGACACTACAGAGAGAGAGAACTTAGCCCAGCCCAGAAAGATGAAACTGGCAAAACTCTCCCAAACTTGACAAAACTGGAGCGTTTCAGCTTTTATTTTCATCATACAGATGAACTGGTAAGATTTGCAGGAAATAATGATTGACATGATTCTCTTTTTGCACAGATTTTTTATAAAAACATAGACAATATCTTCTGCTGAATGAACGTGTTCAACAGAAGAAAGTCATACAGTGTTAAAATGACATGAGGGAGAGTAAATACTGACAGATTTTTCATTTTTGGTGAACTATCCTTTTAATAATTTTTTCTCTCTCAAATCCCAAAAGCATCTGGTGTTACACTACCTCTCTCTCTCTCTCTCTCTCTCTCTCTGCAGCTGTTAGAGGGAAACACACCTGCCTGGATTATATTAAAGCAGGTGTTGAATTATCAGGAAGGGAAACTAGGAGAGATGTACCAGTGCAATAGATCAGCAGGAAGAGAACATTATAAGATCCAGAATCTGCAGACAGAGCAATGACTGAACAGCTGAACAGAACAGCTATCTCAGTTTAGTGTAGTTGGAAGGGTGGTACTGTATAAATGTGGCAAGAAATCTCTTGTTTGACTAGAGCATTTTGAAGGGCCCCAGTGAAAAAGACCCCTGGGATATCAGTGGATAAAGGCTGATGGAAAACATTAAATTTGTTTCTTTGTAAACAGCTCTGGTTCTGACGAACTTGTCCCCCTCCATTTAAACACACCGTGATCAGGGGGTGGGTCAGTACATTGACATTTTCATGGTCCAAAGCTCTGGAGGAAACCATGTTGAGGAGTGGAGGAAAACAGCTTGATTATGATAGAAACATGTTTCTCCAGAGCTTTAGAAATGACATCATTATAGCTGGAGAAGATCTGGAGATGGACAGTAGAATTCAACCAGGAGTTCAGGAGATGTTGCAATGGGATATTGGAGTGGAAACTCACGGATTAAACTGTGCCAGATACCGGCAGACAGACAGGGAGCGCCGAATCCATTGGCAGCGTGTAAAATCAGAGTCTGCGTAATAATTTGTTCCAGAAAATGTGATTATTCCAACAAACCCAGCAGCAGGTACAACAACAAACAGAACCAACAGCACCAGTGAGAAGCGTCAGCTGCCCATCTGAGCTGGACCTGACGGCTCGGAAAAAAATCCTCACTCTTCATCACATCAACAGGCATAAAAGCAAGACTTCTGTTCTCCTTAAATGAAATTATTCTGCCAGACACAGTGATTAAAGAAATAGTTAATCCAAAATTGAAAATGAATCCACAATTTACTCACCCTCAAGCCATTCAAGATGTCAAAGTTCAAAGTTATATTAAACGTTATCCTCCGAGCTTTATAATGGCAATGAATGGTGCTCGAGATATTAAAAGTTTCAAAAAGTGCATCCATCCATCATAAAAGGAATCCATACGACTCCAGCCTTGAGGGTCAGTAACTTGTGGGCTAATTTTCATTTTGCGTTCAACTAAGATCAAGTATCTGTAGGGTGTAAAAAAGCTCCACATGAGCCTCAACTCTCAGAGGAGTTTGATTCTCTTTTGGCCACGTGCTGCTGTTGGGAGTCTGGACCAGGGCTGGCGATTAGAGGGATAGAATTACAATAATTAAAATGTTAAGCGATTCTCCAAAACAGTTCATTTTGTAACGATAAAGGTTTCTTGGTCATCATGCTTGTTTTGAAATGTACAAAGCTGTTAAATGTTTGTCATCACTTTTAACAGGTTTGAGCCTCTTGTTAATCAAAAGAAAAACGGTTTTAGCACATTATTGCCACATAAGGTAAATCTGCTTTTGGGAAATGCTCACCAAGATAAAAAGCTATTTGCTACTTTGGTCTGTTTCTGATCTCAATTTCACTCAGCAATTTATTCAAGATAAATGCTTAACTTTTTCCAGAAAGTTATTTTCTTTCCAATATTGACTGAGTGCTCACACAGATGTGATGCTGTCAAATGAGAAGAATGCGGCACAGTTCAGCAAAACAAATTAACAACTGTTTTATAAAGCCAAAGCCAGGCTGGTCAAACTCCATCAAATGCAATTCTGTCTGTCAGTTTATAATGCATTTCTCATTTAAATCAATTACGAAACAGGTGAGGTTGAGCTGGACTTTATGCTGAAAAATCATAACATCACATCATCAAAACAGAGTAACACACATTTACCCAATTTCATAACTTCCTGAGATTTCTGTGCAGGTTATGAACTCAGTGATGGTTTAAATTCAACAATCAGGTATTCCAGATTTCCAGGTCACAGACCACACGCATGTGTTAAAGCACATACAAAATGTCTGACTTCCAAAAAATTTAAATATGCCACAAATCCTGATATTCACGCATGGGTGACTGTTTGGTGTTGGAGGCAGTTGCTTTGTTCAGTAGCTGTTATGCTGTTATAATTTAATCAAGATGTGATCTCTGTGGTTGCTAACCGAAGCTGAGAAGCTCTTTATTGTGTTTATTAAGGTCTTTGACTTATGAAGTGTGGCTTCGTGTGTTGGGTTGCCACAGACTCTAATGATAAACAGACAGAAGAATGAAGTGTCTGTAGAAAACAGTTTAGTGCAAGAAGTTAAGAGAATGATGGACCTTCATGTTCTCCTGACCCCCTTCATGATGCTAAATATCTGGACATGTGCCGTCCATGTGTGCAGATGGGGAAACAGTCTGCTGTGCATTAGAGGGGCAGATAGGAGAGTTTTTTCAGACAGGTGGGTGTTGAAGGTGTTTGACGATGTCCTACAGCATCAAAGCTTTGGACGTTCCAGTTCACATTAAACACAGACAGCGTTTATCTTCACTCAGACTGAAACAGATACAGGATTACAAAAGTCCATCTGCAAAAACAAATACTGACACAAACATCTGTATGTGAAGTTCTGGCTATGCTTAAAATATACAGTGTAAAGACGCAATATTTAACAGAGCCATACGATGAGAAATCTGTTTTTCCTTTATCGTTTTACAATAAAATAAAAACATTTTTTGCACATCAACAACATTTCTGCATTTTGCAAGGTCAATAATATATCAGACAATAACTTATATAAATCAATATATAATACATCAAACATTATTGCTTGATTACAAGAACGTTATTCAAGCATTTTTAATTCTGTAATGTTTTAAATATGTTCCACTAACTACATAACAATAACTTTTATTGACATAGGATATATAACATTACAGTACTATTAACGTTACTGCAACAATGTTTATGAGAACGTTGAGAAAACTTTTTAAGAGAATGTTAGCCAGCGTTCTGGGAACGTTCCCTGTTTGCTGGGATATTCATGTTGAATATTCTGTTTCTGAGAATGAACTGTGATGCTGAGTTTGATTGACAGGTTGAAGATCAGATCAGTGAATGGTTCCAAGCGTCAAAGTTTTGAATCACACCTGCTTCACTTAATATCACAACCAGTCAAGACAAGCAACAAACGAACCCTTAACTGCTAATCTTGCTCCTGCTTTCACAGGAAACTCTTCAAATCTTACAGTAGCTGTAAGCTGTAACTTCTGCTCTGTACTGTACATTTTACCTTCATACTGTAAATCCCTCCAACCCTTCAAATAGTCACTCGTTTTCTGATTAAAGAAAAGAGAGGTGGACATATCTTCTTGCACATAGTTTACAGTTGCCATAGAAATGTTAACTACACTTGCTAAAAAGAAACACACATTTGGGTAACATGGTTAACAAGTTCACTAGCAGGTCTGTCCTGGATGCATATCAGCCTCTGAACTTGCATTTAAGGGTATTTCACACCTGGTGCGGTTGAGGGTGAAAAGCAACGCATGAATTCTCGTTGTAACGTCTTTGGTGACATGCATCAGTTTAACGCAGGTTGCGTTTTGCAGCTTGATTATGGAAAGCAGAAAAAAAAAATCAAGCACAATTATTATTTGACAATGTTTAAACCAGTTTTAGATGTGGCTTGAACTTTATCAGTTAACAACTGAGTGAGAATAATTTAAGCCAGGAGGTGAAATTTTTGTAGGATTGAATTTCAGGCTAATTTATGGACATCATGTGTCCTGAAAAGGAAGCCAGCTGTCTTCAGATACATCGCTCTGGTTGCACTTCCAAACAAATCTCCGTAAGAACTTCCAAAAGAACTCCGTAAGCTGTGTGGATGTGCTGGTGCTACAGTGTTGCTGAGGTGCATTTAATCCGGATTAATTCATAAACACTTACTGACTTACACCTTCACAGCCTGAGAAACAGCACCAGCGATGCAAAAACTATCCTTAGGGTCTCATCATCAGACTGAATGAGGACAATAGCATGAAGGCATGTGATGGATCTGCTTCCATTTAGGACCAAGAGAACATCTGGCTTGGAGATAAAACAGTCCCATATGACTTTAAGTTACTAACTGGATCTGAGTCAATTCCAGACGGTCATGGTTTGTTGTGTATTGTGTTAAGACCCATTCACACCTAATTTTCCACAGATAAATAATGAATTCATATGAACTACTGCACACCACAACAGTTTGGCTTTATGAATATGTATTTACGAATAAAAATAATGCAGATTGCTGCTCTTAAATGTGTATTCTGCCTCATAAAGACAAAAAAACAACAGACCGCAGAAACATACAATTATCCCAAACAAGAAAGACTAGCCAAGTGCTTCCTACTGCAGAGGACAACAACACATGCTAAACACACGCTTAAACACACGCATGCACACAAAGAATGTTTTGAGCTCTAAATCATTATCTCTGTAACTGACCTAAACAAATAAACATGTTTTGCTCCATCAAATACAAACAAAAATGTCCATTAAAACAATAAAAAAAGTTACGAATAATTAATGATATTAACATAATTTTTATCAAATATAACAACCAATCAGAACAGACCCACCAGTTAAAAAGCACACACAAAAGCACAACACAACTAACTTTACAACTATATATCAACTAACTTGCATTAGTGTTAGTAGACTATTTGGTTTGGTTAGAGTTAGAAAAGAAAATGTTATGTATTGTGAAGCCACTGTTTGTCTACACAGAACGTCTTCTGTGGGTCTGATGTTTTTGAAACTCTTTTCGTTTCTTCCAAACCTCACGTCGCTGGCCTACACTCACACTCTATTTGTGTCTGAAGTAAAGCTGAGCGCTTGGCCTTCCTAAACCTGTAAACTACAATTAACTTAAATTCCAAGTTTATTTCCGAACACCATCCGTGTTCCAGACCATGTGAAAGGCCAGAGTTTAAACTATAACACTTTTGTTCAGGCAACTCTAGGGTCAGCCAATTTCCTCCATCATCTTCTCTTCTGTCTCTGAAAGGGTTTAAATATTCGGCTGCAAACATTTGATATTAACTGTCAT
>JAZGTK010015474.1:0-13188 GCA_036877625.1 Ambastaia sidthimunki
TTCATTACTCTAAAACAAACTGGAGGTTTCAGGAGGTGGAGTAAAGTTAGAATAATTTAGTTGAAAATAAATATTAAGTGGTAAATTAATTAGTAAAGCTCGTTAAGGGGTTTAACAGGTTGTATGCAAGCAAACTTTTAACCCTAACCGTATCTAATTAATATTTGCTTTCTCCCTCAGACCGCCCCTCAAATCTCATGATTGACCAATAAGAGCTCACCAGAGGGGATCATTAGCAGTGGACAAATTATTTTACAGAAGTGGTTTAGCCAATCATCAGACAAAGCCAGTCTCTACACTTTCTATGCATATTTCAATCCAAAGCCACATATTAGCAAATGTATGTTTAAAAGCATTTTTGTTTAATCACTTTTAGAATACTAAAACTTACCTAAACTAAGATTAAGTTACATTTTCATGGTGACTTCAGGATTGAATTGATGAGTCATGTTTTTCTTCTGCTGAATAATCAAATGAGATCTGTGCTGCTTATGTAGAGATTGCGTCTGTAATGCAAAAGACTGTATTGTTTTAAATAATTAAATAGCTAAATAATTTTCTAAGGTTGAAACTACAGTAGCAGACATACTGTAGGCCTCCACAGATAACCAACAATCTGTTAATACAAATGGTTCATAATATGTTTTTTTTAAAAAACGTTTTGCTTTTGTTTTTTTAATGTTTTGCTTTTTAAATTCTGTATGCAAGGGTCTATATGAGCAACATGGAGGGCTGTCATTTTTGGTTTATATTCATTCTAATTGTGGAATAGAAGCCAAAAAGTTAGTTTATCAACCAGTGTTTCCAAACCGATCTGTTACAACATCACCCGGTTGCATACATTCTTAGCATGACTGTTTAAAATGAAGAAACTGTGTCATACAAATACACACACTGTAATTGCTTCTCAGTAAATTTATTAAATATTCTTGATACAAATGGTAAAAAAACAATATTTTACTGTCTTTGCAATAATTACATTTTGTGTATCACACCTTTCACATAAATAAAATAAATAATTTAATAAATAACACAAGGTGGAAAGTACAGGGAAAAGACAAAGCTAGAGGATATAAAGTGAAGCTCTCATTCTGTCATCTGATTGGCTGATTATGAGTGGCGGAGGGAAGTGGCATGTTTGGGGAATTTTGATTTTCGAGAATGGCAGACTAGCTTGTTTTAATTTGTTCTTTTCAAATGTTCTAATATAAACAAATTATGTATTGTTTAAATTGCTTATAAATTTCAAACAGCATAAAGATAATCCACAGTTAATTTTTTAAACAATCCAGAAAGAAATGGTTGATTCTGCATAATACTGTATAAAGTAATACTGTTAAACGTTTTTTAATGGGTTTTATTTTTTTTGGAACAAAAGCTAAAGCTGCCTGCTCATGTTTTTAAATGTATTTTCCTGAGACCCATCTATATTTATATATCATTTCCCAAGATGAGGTGTATTTGTCTAGTCACTTAACTTGAAGTAAACAAACAGTAGAAAAAATAAATTATATAATAATAAAATACAGTCATTCTCATAAATAAGGTAAACAGTCACTGTGAAGCTGCATATTGATATAAATGTTATGTATGTGTCTATGTTTGTTATGTACTTAAATGTTTTTTTGAATCAGTTATTTAATTTTGTGCTTCATTTTGTAAACTTGGTGTATCTCTGTTTTTAACACTTTCATTTTTTTGCTTTGAGTGTGTGTGTTGGTCAATGCTTAGCTTGAAGCATTGTGTAATCTCTTGCCAATCTGCTCAGGTAGCGCTCTAGATCTCTGAGTATAACGTACCCTTTCAAATTCTGAACCCAGCGGGTCATCCCTGAGGACAGAGCTGCTGTCTGCTGCTTCTCCACAGGCAGCTTGTTTCCTCTGGAATGAAGGACTGTTGATGTCTGGGTAGGTTTTAAAGTTCCGGGGGTCACTGTAACATCCATAGAGGTTTTCTCTGCAGTCAGTCCTCTGACAGGAAGTTTCATGTTGGAGGAAGTCGAGGTCTGAGTTGATGTGGTGGAGTGTGTGGAGGTTTGAGGAGCATCAGTGTGAAATGGGATCTGAAGCTTCTTGCTGCTGAGCAGAGTCGTCCTTACTGTGGATCCGTGTATGCTTGGAATTGGATTGGAAGAGGGCAGTGGGGATTTTGTAGATGTAGAACGTAGGTCCTCTGTGGTAGTCAGAATCATCAACTGCAGGTGGAAAAAGAGAAGCTTTTAGTCTGTTGTTTTGTTATTTTGTTTTATGTCTTATGTGTTATATTTCACAATTTAACAGAATAATAAGCCTCAAAGTCATCTGATGTAGCGTCTATTACATTAGCGTCACACCAGATATCAAGAGGCAAAGGAAAAGCTAGACTAAAACACCACATGATAATGTTTTTATCAACGGTGTTACTATTTCTGTTTAGATACATCAAAATCTTTCTATATATGCCAACACAATTCCCCTTGGAATTTTTGGGGATATTCTGGAGGGAGCCCCTTAGTTTTGTAATGACAGTATAGCAATGATACATGATGATCTAGTCATCTGAGTTGTGAAATACTGTGAACATTGAATCTATACGTTAAAGTTTCTAATTTTGAAGAGCAGCCAATGCTGCTGCTGTTTCAGGCTCACGTCAGGGTATTAACAAATAGAGAAAATGAATGGTGGTTACGTTTATAGCAGGTTTTTACTTGTACCTGAGAGTTTACTTGTCTCATTAGGTCCCGTAGATCTATTTGTAGACCCAGAAAACTCTGACATAAGATGACCTGTGGCCCGCTTCGCTTATCTCTGCTTTGCTCTTTTCTTTTCTCATCCTTCTCTTTTTCTAGTTGTTGACGTTGATCTTCCAGGTGAGTCCAGAAGGTTTGGAGGTGGTGAGAGGCTAAACGCAAGCGCTCAATGTCCTAATCCAAACACAATTTGTTAACATCATATCAGCACCCTCGTGCAGTAAAACAATGACTCAGGGGTGATTTTTCAGTTAGAGGTAGTTTTGACTGCTTAAAATTCTATGTTAAAAAATGTCACATCCTGTAATAAATATCTTATTGTGGCCTTAATCAAATTTTAGGTGGAATATTGATGTGTGATGTTAGTGACATTCATTTTTTATAAACACTTTTTGGTAAATAGGTGAATAAGCTTATGGCTTCCTAAATTTCTTTCCAAGTTAACTTGTAGCCAATACACATTGTTCTGAATATAAAATTTTAACTGGATTGGTACTGACAGAAGTTACAGGAAATAGCAAAATTGTAAAGATAACTTTTGTTGGGGGACTTTAAAAAAACCCTTCAATACTTTTATGTATATACATTACATAAAAAAAAACTGCTTACAGGACAAAATCCCACCCTTAGTCTTAAATGTGTACACTATTTTATAACAAAAAAAGTGAATACAAACACACCTGCATTTGTAACCAGGTTTGATAACTGACAGTGACAGCGGGTAATGTGCTCAGCATTAGTTCTCTGTATTCAAAGAACTCGTCACCAAACAGCTGTTGTTTCTGTAAAAACAAAGATAGCAATGTAAATGTGTAACAAATGTATAGACAATTTAATGTAACAGTACAAATCGATGAAATGCTTTCTTACATATTTCGACAGCAATTGCTGGACACGAGCACGAACAGTGCGTGTGAGACGCAGTGAGTTAGAGAAGAGCAGCGCTCCTTTTTGGCCAAGAGGAGACGAGTAGCTGCCCAACACCATGCACACGAGGATGCACAGAACCGGTATACACCGCCGAAACATCTGACAGAAATGTTGATATTAATTTGGTTTATTTAAAGTATTTGTTTATTTAAAGTATTTAAAGTAAATCTTGAATATACTTAGCTGATAATATTATAGCACAAAACAGTTTCAAAGGCACATTCGCCAATGCAAATTTAATAATAATAGTCTCTCTCTCTCTCTCTCTCTCTCTCTGCCTCTCTGCCTCTGCCTCATGTGTATTTACAGTATTGGCTAAGGTGAAAAAACTGCTTTATTTATTTAACATACAAATTAGTTAACTAATTATTTAATTGTAAAGTTGATACCGTAACTTTACAGCAAATTCTAAAAATATGAAATATTTGGAATAATTAATGAAATATTAATTAATGGAATGAAATAAATATTTAATATTAGCCCACATGCAATATGTAAACCGTCAGCTTAAATTAACTTGTTAGTATAACTCCCCCCAAAAACTGGATTGATATTGATGTGAATGTAGTGATGCTCTCTCATCCTGTATCAGTAAAGTGTATCAGCTGTTGTCTACCTAATATTAACTAATAATCTATACTTAACGATTACAGATAACAATAAAAAAACGCATACTTCTGTAGTTTTCTGTTATATGAAAAATAAGATGATATTGTCTCACCTCTGTTTGAATATGAGCGCTTGATCGTTCAGTCGTTTTGTAGTGGTATGAGCTGATGCATGCGAGCCATCTTTATATAATGCTGACATATTGTTTCTGTTTCGTTCTTCATGGGAATGCCGAGTTTTTTGTTCTGCTTTTTCTGTTTTCTTATGTTGCATATTGCTACTCAAGGGGTTCCAAGAAATACAGTCTTGCTGAGGGCTTGCCTACTGTATTTTCATGTGCTATTATCATCATTGTTTATTTTCAAACGATTATTAATATATGATATATGACAATACATAATTATGACGTGTAAATATATATAGTTTTTATATGTATTTGCAAATGGCAAGAGATATTCATTTTATTACTAAAACTTACTAACAAAACAACTAGTCTTTCTCATTGTGTGACTTATGTCAAAATTATATATTGTTAAATAACATTTAAAAAGTGCATAAACAAATGACACATTTACAAAAGACAACATGTAGTACACGTAGTACACTGAGGCAATAAAACTTTTTTTATTTAGATAAGCTTTGCTTAAAATAGATTTAAACAATTAAACGGGTTTCATAGTGTCTGCCGTGTCTTAACTGTCCCCATGAGGACCGTTACATGGAGGAAACTCATATGACAGTCCCTTTGGGGAAGACCCTCCCACGCTTCCTTATGTGCTCTAGTCTCTGTCTCTATCTGACGTTTTCTTACTCAACTGCTGTTTTCTACAAGAAAATGAAATTTTCGGTTTACCCCCAGAGAAATGCATGACCAGCTGGGCTGTAAATTGATAAAAAGTACCTCTTCAAATAATGAGACCACAATCTCTGTAAATTTGAAATATCTTTACTCACACATGTACACACACATCACGAGTTTCCAGTTGCACTGGCTGTATAGATTAATAATACATTGCAGATTTTGCACATCTAGAAGGATTTGCTATGCCCTTTCTCTGAATTTATTTGTACATTATTATACCCCTCCCTTTTTTACTTAGTTCTGTAATTTAAATATAAAATGTAGCATTCTGTAACTAACGTAATTAAAATGTGTATCATCCAAATGTTGTTTACAGGTTTGTTTGTTTAGGCTTCTGTTTATTGGTTATTTAAGCCTGTAAGACACTCTGCATGTCTTATGTGCACATTCATATCTACTTTAGTGAAATAAGCTGCTGTTGTTAGGATGTTAACATCAAGAATGAATACATGCAAGATTTGTTTAATCTAGATTTTTGTTGCTTCAGCACTTTTTGAGGAAAGGTACTGGTGGAAATCATATATTTAATAATGTTGGCAATACATTTTTTTACAGCTTTAGGATATTAAGCGCAATCCGATGCTATAGGGTGACCTGGAATGTTGTTTTGTGCCTCAACAATAAAAAACTTGCAAGTTGGAAAAAAAACCCTCTGTATTATTTTTGTACATTCCCAATGTCCACTATATTACTGAGGTTCATTCTCTTTCAATCTGTCTAAACTGGGATATCCAACTACTACAAAACATTTTTTTATTTCTCTCTCCTGTTTTTGGGGGAATATCCATTCTAACGCCACACAATTTCATATGCTGTAAAAGGACAGTTAGATCTGCATCACGGGGCTGAGCCGTCTAAGGTAATTCATATGACCATCATTTAACAGAAGATGCTACACATGTGTACCACAGCAGCAATGTGCGGTAACATGTAGGTTAGACAAACAGCTTGTTAATAGAAATGCTGAGTTATATTTGGTGATGTAAAACCACGCTTACACCACATGAGCATCTCACTTCATGTTTTTCTCCCCAGAAGTTTTGGGTTAAGCAACACTTCCTTCAACTGCTCTGTCTCTCTCTCTCTCTCTCTCTCTCTCTCTCTCTCTGTTGCTGTCCCTTTCTCTACCTCATTTCTCTGTGTATTTACAGTATTGGCTAAGGTGAAAAGAACTGCTTTATTAATTAAGTAACATACAAATTAATTAACTTTGCGAATACAATTAGCAATATATTTATATACCAATTTATTTAAATTTATATGAATAAAAAGGGTATTTTAGTAGTTTTTTGCTATGTCCCTTTTTTGGAGTAATGACATCATGCTCTCAGTCTGGCATAGATTTCACAACTTTGTGCAAAATCTAATGATTCATGTTATTACAGCAAGATCTGCAAGTTGTGTGTTTCAGCTGATAAAGCAGTTAGTATGTTAAATTAATTAGATGTGTGAGCCAAAATTAGAAGACTAATGTCACATTAAATGTTATATACTGGGTACTTTTTATAGTTTGGACATACTTCCAATTCAAGGAAATCTAACGAATTATCTTTCATGATTTTTGCTGGTAATAGCTGCTAGAGTGAAAGGCCAAAAACAGAGAAGTAGGAAATAAATCACAAGGATGGAGGCGGAGCAAAGTGGTGGCAATTTTGTCACATTTGTCACATTTTGTTCTTGTTGGACAGTGGTGACTCGTGGGTGGGGGATATACTTAATACAGAGATACCTACTCAAAAGTCAGTTGGGGTCATGTTATTTAGGGGGATGTTGCATATGAGTCAAATGTGGTTAATTTGCATGCATGGATAGATGCAATCAATCTTACATAGATGCAAGGACAGACATTATTCAAATGTTAACTTGCATGTGGTTGTGTTTACATAACATTTATCTGTGTTTGGATATTATAATGTAAACACAAGCTTATGATATAAATATACATATTTACACACTTTTGTAGTTGACTTTCCTCCTGATATAGTTCCAGTATTTCTTCCTCTTTCTTATTTTACCAGCTATGTCTCTATATTTGTCATGCTGCCAGTCTCTGTTCTGATTCATCCAATACTGTATATTATTTTTCCTGTGACACGTCAGTTTTGTTATTTTTCCTCATGATTGCTTATGGTCTCTCTCTCTCCCCTCACTCTCACTTTCAGTTTCACTTCAATGTGCTTTGTTGGCATGACAAGTAATTGTGCATTTATTTTAAAAATTAAAACAGTGCACACTATACACATAGGACAGTATGAAAAGATACAGGTCAATTAAACAGAAATGGGGTAAATGACACTGTAGATTAAAAATCAATTTAAAATGTCAAAAAAAAAAATTAAAAAAATAAAAATAAATAATAATAAAATAAATAAAATAATTTAATTAGAAATAGCAATAGCATAGCAACAGCTAAAGCAGATCATGTACTGTCAAAGATCAATTCTTGATTCTGGGTGATCCTGATTTCAAAGGTAGAAATGCTAAAATGGTCCTAGAACAATTTAAACTCATGGAACAGTTTAGAATGGAACAAGGGAAACAATGTGTTGAGTAATGGGATTTGTTTAGCACCTTTAAGCCCACTGGAGTATAGTGCCCCACTTAGCGTCTAAAAGGCTGATACGACCCTATCTTTTACCTCAAATCATTAACTTGTACATGCTGATTAGTGCGTTGAAGTACAGCTCTGTGAAGTAAATGTGTGTGCACATACAGATGGCCTTTAGAGGCGGGTTGTGTTCCAATTATCCACAAGATGGCAATAACAATCGAAAGCTGTCGTTGTCTTTTTTAGCGGGATTTTGAAGAATAGCTATGAATATACCTCTGAAGTGAGTCTGTATGGATCAGCAGTATTTAGCATATCAAAAAATGAATTCAGTTTACAATCCAAATGCAGGTACAAATAAAGATGTCAATGAATACGTCACTAAAGATGAGCAAGGGTTTAACGAGTGCAAAATAAGATCTTATTGTTACTTTGATAACTATTGTTACTTTGATAACTACTACTAAATGTCACTACTAGACAGTGACATTTATAAGAATGTATATTAAATAAAAAGTCAATAAATAGTTCACAGATATTGATGTTTTTCGACCCAATTCAAAAAGGTTATGACAGAATGGTGTTCTGTCTGCTGATTTCAGGATGATATATTCTGTATCAATCTTTTTATTCTGGTTTGATGTTCCCTTTTGCCTAGAAAACACAGTGACATCAAGCAGGGAAAGCAAATAAACAAAATTTCACCAGTCACAAGCATCCCACATTGACTTCAGAAGAACACAAGAGAACCCCTACAGGTGACTGTAGTTCACCATCTGGGTCCTGCATCAACCACAGGACAGTCGGCTCTGTATTGTTCCCCCAAGCATTTTAACCTAAATCAGGTTACCTAAAGACATAATGTAAGACTTCTTTTACTATAAAACTTTAGCTCTTTCACCCATGCTAGCTTAATCAATCCATATCTGTTTGTTGTAAATAAATATATGCAATTACAAAGACAATATTTGTACCAAACTTTATTACTGCAAAAGAACTGTGAGAATTGTTTTCTTGTAGGACTGTTACAATATTGCATCTGAATGAGAACGTAAACAGGCTGTAATGTAAAAGATTAGTGACAGATCCAGATTTCCCAACATGCATCAGATAGATACTAGAAGACTTCTTTTAAATTAGCCTAAAACAACTTTCCATATTCAGATCTCCTTAACATTTAAGTGCAAACTTTAGGAAATGATGAAAGCAATTATGAAAGTGGCCTACAAACATTTAGGGGGTTTCTGGTGTCCTCTTTCTCAGAAAACAGAATTAATGTCTTCAAAGCAAAGGCATTAATATATGTTAAATATGACATATATGTGTATGAGTATATCAAGTATATGATCAACACACATAAAATAATATTTATAACACTATAAGCAGATGAATCTAACAGTTGTAAGTGTAGGTATCTGATAGAAGTTTTCCAAGATCAAGTGACTGGAAACAAAGTACCAGATGGGTTTTTGTTTTTACACCTGTATAATTGAACTGTTTTTGTCTTAGATTCTTAGATTAAAAACTTAGTCAGGGCTTTTGTTGTTTAATCATCACCTCACATGAACCCACATCCTCATGTGATAAAAGCCCCAACTGTTCTGGGACCCCTGTGTGCTGATCAGAGGCCAGACAGGGGATTGCTTGTTTAAATTGATTTTCTGACCATATTTGTTGTCTCACAATCATCATTGGTGCGAGTTCTGAGGTTTAAATCTTCATCTTCCTTACTGGCAACTACAACTGGCAAGGTGACTGATTTCGAAAGATCTTTTGTTTATTCCACTGCTGGAGGTCCTGATGGAGGGGGTACAGAGTTATATATAAGAACCCCGTCTGATTGAGTGTGGATGTGTCTGGACCTAAAGAACATTGAGGAGCAATGATGCCTACAGTCAAGCTGCTCTGTGTGGTGTTTTCTTGCTTTTGCACCATTGCCTGGGCATCATCCAATCACCAGCCATGCCGTAAGAGACTTATACATTATTTGAGTTTTTATAATATTATTTTTCTTTCCAAGTAGTCCAAAACAGAATGAGAACATTTTAGTTCACCTCAGTTTTGTCTGAATTTTAAGCCATGAACAAGAGTCATTCAGATGTTGAGAATCTTTTCCCAAGCAGCAGATAATGTAGAGTAAAAATGTTTTTTTTTTCTCAGATGCACCACCATTGACCAGTGGAACAATGAAAGTGGTGAGCTGGTAGATGTTTTAATCAATGTAACAATGTAACTTCAATGTTTCGTTGAAATGTAAGAGATATTGAACTATTTATGAAATAATCTAATTGGATGGTTGGAACAGGCTTATCTGTTAGGGCTACGCAAGTAGCTTTAGATTTAATTTAAAATAAACTTTAGGTTCTGTTTGCTCTGAAACTATTCTGAAAAAAAAAAACATTTCAGAGCACATATATTTGGCTCAGCAAAAAGGACACTTTTTTTATTAGCCTTGAGTTCCTTTTTCAAACAAGACCTTAGATGTACTGTAAACTGATAAACAACAGTTGAAAGCTAGATGTGTTATTTTTTCTAAACAACTTTATATATTTATTCTTGTGTCACACACAAAACACACATTCAGGTTTCAACAGGGGGCCATGATCTCGCATCGGGAGAGTTCAATTATGATTCTAAAGCAAATAAATTTCGTTTTGTGGAGGACACTACTCACGCAAACAAAACCTCTTATATGGATGTGCTCGTACATTTTGATGAGGTAAGCGTAATCGTCAGTTCTGTCTTTATTCTACGACTTCTTTCAGTTTGTGTTTATGTTCACAGTTTTAGTTTTTTCCTGATTAAAACTTTTGTTACAATATATTTGTATACAATATATATTTCAATATTTTTATATTATTTATAAAATAATATCTTTATTATATAATATAATCAATGTAACATAATAAAGCATTTTCTATCTCATACACAGGGTGTGCTTTATGAGATAGACAGTAAAAATGAGAGTTGCAAGAAGGAGAGTTTACAGTTCCGTAAGCACCTCATGGAGATCCCCCCCGATGCCACTCATGAATCGGAGATTTACGTGGGCAGCCCCTCCATTTCAGAGCAGGGACTTAGAGTCCGGGTGTGGACCGGAAAGTTGCCTGAACTTCATGGTCATTACCTATTTCACTTCTTTTTCCCTCTATTTATTGGGGCCTTAAAATATATTAGCATTTAAATATGAAATGCAAGTTTAAAAATATGCTTTGTGCTTGGTTGCAGCTCACTACTCTCTCTCAACCACTTCTTGTTGCTGTTTGCCGGTTTCTGGCTCCTACTATGGTGATAAGAAAGACCTTCTCTTCAGGTAAACAATGAACAAAAATCTGTAGCCAAACCTTTCTTCTAAAATATTTACTAGATTTTTAAAATATTTTACTAGATCCTGCAATTGATACCAGTCATTTACCTGAGCAATTTTCTGCTTCAGTTTCTATAATGTTGAAACGGAGGTTGATGACCCACAAGTGCTTGTGCCTCCTGCCTACTGTGAAGGTATTCCATTTGAGGAGGTGCCAGATGATCACAGTTTCTTCGATCTGTTTCATGACTGAAAACCATAAGACGATAAGAAACCGCCAAAACCGGCTACACACAGTTATAAAATAAGCATTTCCATTTAAGCAATAAAAATGTGTTCCTCTCTCTTTCTTCGAATGTCTGCAGTTTCTATGACATTATTGTTATCTTTTCTAAATACTTTTTTGTCTTTTGTAACTCTGTTTCTTCACTCTGATGAAGTCAATAAAATTTTCACTGAAAACTATTTTGATGTCTATTTGAAAGAGGAAATTACAGGATGGGGGAAAATATTACAAAAATGATTACAGAGGCATTAAGAAAAGCAGCAAGTGCAACAATCATAATACAGACTTACTGTCACAAAATGCCAAGAGTGCCAATATTAGCAGTACTAAGTTTTAGTCAGATAATGTTATAGTAGCAAGTTCTAAACAAATCTATATTTTATAAATTAGATTTATATATGTTATGTTATGTAAATGTATTTTAAATTGCACCACAGAATAGTTTTCATATAAATAAGAAACTGTAGTACTGTGTTTATTATAGTGCTACAGAGACTTTAGTTTGTTTGTTCTAATAACAAATATTTAATACTCAAAAGTAAAGTGACTGGGGCTTCTGAAAAACTGACAGTAAGAATGTTACTGGGAAGCAAAAGCCCAGTACAGTGAATACCGCACAAAACCTCCATCTAACATCTTTTGACTGTCAGAGGTTTACCTAACCAGAAAAATCAGAGAAAACTTCCCAGTTTCAGTGGTTACAGTCTTTTTATTTCGTTCATTTTAGTTTTCGCTTCTTATTTTATGTTTGTGTACATTAAGTTCCTCTTTCATTTTTTCTGACTTTTAGGAGAATTTACTAAACAAAGCATTGATCAATTCAATCAAATATTACATAACAAGGTCTGTATTTTTGCATTTTGTTACATTTCACTGTGCATTACTGTCTTACTGTCATTGCCACTATATGGAAGTTGCTTAAGATGGACTTTCTGGTGAAAGAAAACAGGTTTCCAAACACTTAGATGAAATACAAAACTAATTTCTAAAATACCTTTTTTGCATCAACATTTTACATTGATAATATTTTCAGTATAGGTTAAGGAGGTGACAAGAAGACACCAGATAGCAAATCTATTATCTAATGTCGTCACTGATTAAACCCACTGCTTATCACAAAAATAATCACATTGCCTCAGTGAGTGTTTTTAAAAGTTTTGCCCTCATCATGTACATTCCTATTTTTCTTTTGCCATTTCACTGCTGTCTCTTTCCTTTCTTTTATAGTAGTTTTATAATAGAGGAACTGGACTGTTGCTACAACCGTGCCATCTGCCATCCAGGAGCCACACATCTAATGCCGAAGGAAAAGACATTGCAGAACTCACCAAAATCCAGCTATAATGAGAATCTGAACCCTAAATTTCCAATTGTGTCAAATTAATATCATGTAAGAATCCCACCTTTGTCTGCACAAGGGAAACACTTTCCTTTTAATAGTCTTTCCTTACTTGAGTGCTAGTGAACAAGTGGCTTTTTTGCTATTCTAAACTACAGTATCAAATTTTTTCCTTAATATCTTGAAATGTTTTTCTTAGTGTTTTCTGGACAAAATATGTGCACCATGCCAGAAAAAGATTTTATAATGACCACCAGAATGTAATCTGAAGTAGAGAAAGCTTGGTTTACTAAAAGTCATTCATTAACTATTGCATTGTTTTATAGACCAAGGTGATGAAAATGGGTTTATTACCCAGAGCCAACATTGTGCAATAAAGAGTTTAAAAAAATATGTAATGTACTGCCTAAATGCAATAATCAAATATACAAGCTATAATGTATAATATATTTGAATATTTTAAAAGATATTTCACTGTTGTATAAGGGAGATGTTTTTGTAGTAAGTTAAATATTTTGCAAATTACATTTTATAGATTCATTTGATCTATATTTTTATTTATTATATAAGAAAAACTTC
>JAZGTK010015475.1:0-13188 GCA_036877625.1 Ambastaia sidthimunki
AAAATTTAAACTTTTTTTGTCAAAGTCTTTTCTGTCTGGTGAGGGAAAACAGAAAATCGGCAGCAGAAACGTGAGGAGGAAATGAGCTTTAGTTTTTAGCTGTCTTGCAGCGGGTGGTAGTTTATGACCTCATCTGCTTCACGTTAAACGTTTCTTTTAGCAGCGACGGGGTTAGTGAATGTGAAGGGTTAACAAGCTGTCGATCTTTGAAGATCAAACTCTCTCTGGCTGGTGCAGATTAAAGGAAACTCGGAAGCTCCTCGAGGGCCAGTTACAGCAGTTTTACAGCTTTTACTGCAGTGCACCAGTTAAGCGTGATAAACGGTAGCGATGGCCAGTAATAATCACTTACTTTAATACAATATTAAGACTGTATTAGATGCTTCCTGTAAACAGCAGATTAAACCTGCTGTGTTTATTGACAAATCATGTACATTTATTGTATTTCAACTGATTTTTTACTGTAGTTATTTTTACGGTAGTATTTTTTTTTTTACTACTGTAAATCTGTTTTTTTATTATTAATCATTTATGCATTCTGTAGAATGTATGTTAGCTCAATTCTGGCTAGGTTATATAATGTATATATTATTAAAAATGAGAGTATTTTTGGATGTTTTTATGTATCTCATAAACTCCCCCAACAGGAAAACTGCTCTGGCTTTAATAAGCAGGCATTTCTTTCATCTTGTTATTAAAAAAGTTATACTGCTCTGATTTATTGACTGGAGAACACATATATTCCCCAGGGAAAAACTGTAAAATATTCATTTATTTGTATATATTTAAAATCTATATTTATTTGTTGGTTTGTTTCTCCAAACAGAAAAATAAATAATTAAAATAAATTTAACGGCTATCTTATATAAATCTCTAGGCTATCTTACAAGCTAATAAGAGATTTGTTTGGAAATATTAACATAGGCTTGTGGTGAAAACATTAGTGTATCTATAATTCAATAAAATTAAAACTACATTACAAAACTTTAACAATTCACTGAATACAGTTTGTGTGTTCTAATAAAAGACAGTTTCTATTGATAGCTGTTTGTATTTAAGAGTCAAGACTCAAATGTGACCTGATGATGATGATAATGGATGATCATCTTCATCGTTTTTCAGCGTACTTCCTGGAGCTTCTCAACGACTCTGAGCGCTGGTTGGAGGAGGCGTTCGTGGGAGCGTTGGGCGATCTCTACCGGCCAAACGCAGGAGTGTTCCGCGACCTCTACAGCGACCTGCGTCGATACTACAGAGGCGGCGCCCTGAACCTTGAGGAGATCTTGGACGAGTTTTGGATGAGGCTTCTGGAGCGTCTTTTGAAGGCCTCGGACCCTGAGACTGCCTCCCTGCTCTCCGATGACTTCCTGGAGTGCGCCTCCAAGCAGACCGAGACCCTGCGACCTTTTGGAGATGCTCCTCGTGAACTGAAGGCCAAGCTGGTCCGGGCGTTTATTGCCGCCCGCGCTTTCGTCCAGGGTCTCAATGCGGCCGGAGAAATTGTGAGGAAAGTGTCGCAGGTACTGCAGTTAATTCTTTCTATTCTTGAATATCTCAATATAATTTTGAGCAAGCGGTTAAGGTTCAGGTCTCGTAACTGGAAGACAATGTACTGAGAGAATCTTCTTTTATCATTACAACATAAACTCTTGTTAACACTCAAGACTCCTGTAGCTCAACTGGTAGAGCGTTGCATTAGCAGCGCAAAGGTTGTGGGTTCGATCCCAGGGAACACAAGAACTGATAAAAATGTAGACCTTGAATTCACTGCAAGTCACTTTGGATAAAAGCGTCTGCCAAATAAAATGTAAACTTGTGTATGACAGCCTGTATTGTCTTGCAATCTTTCAGAACTTAAATCCGTACTTCCGTCTGTCCTAATGACTTTTCCAAGCGTGACTTTCCAGACTGCGTTCGTGCCAAATGTAGTGCTTCCCATCAAAGCTTAGAAGTTCATTTAGAGGTTTCTTCAGACCAAAGATTCTTCCACAAATCAATTAGTCTCTCACATGCCTTTTGGGCAAATACCAACAAACAAGTGTTAACAAAAGCTCCCTTCTTCCACCCCTCCATACGAAGAACATTTATGAAGTGTCCTTCATGAATGTTGACCCAGTCAGTGTATTGAAGAACTGTTCTGTACTTCTTCAGTGTTATGAAACTCTGCCTGTCCAGACTTCAGTTCTAGTTCTGAAGTTCTCACGGTCCAAATTTCTCACAGCTTCAATGACGGACCTCAAAGTTCTTCACGGTGTATTTAATATTCAATGTTACTTATGTTCTTGCCCTGACTGGTATTTGTCAAAAACCTGCTAAAACATGTGCATTCTCAAACACAGGGTGTTCTTGTAGCTCAATTGGTAAAGCATTGCGTTAGCAGCGCAAAGGTTGTGGGTTCGATTCCCAGGGGAGCACACAAACTGATCAAACGTATACCTTGAATGGACTGCAAGTTGCTTAAAAAGCATCTAAAAAAGTGGACGTTAAATGTAAACAACTTGTTCTTCTGTGTTGTATTGCAATATAATCAAGCAGTCCATAGTCATTATGGGCCTGAATTTGTGGAGGCAAGCTAGTGGGAAATGGCTAAATCATAAGGTGTTTGGTAAACGTAAATCTCTACGCCCTGTTTAGATGGTCTGGTTGGAATATAAGGGGCTGATATCTCTGGCTCTCAAATTCATCAATATTGAATTTACTGGAACACCAGTAGACTAAAGAATCCATAACACCAAGACAAATGACTGCATTACTGATGGTGTTTGCCCCAAACGCACACAAAGAAATGTAGTTCAGGTCCTCGGTGGATAACTCACCCTTCCCCAAAGCGCTCTGCTGGTTTGACAAGCATATGTAGGGCGAAGCGGTACGTCTATATACTACAGCCATTACTTGAATTGGATCCAGTTTCCTAGTGACCAACTCTCTGGAGATCTCAGCTTGAAGACCTAAATTCCTGCTGATGTTGGTAATACATCAATTTGGATGTTGTGTATGTTGTACGTAATACAAAGTGAAATATGTGTGGATGTGGCGTTAGCTTGCTTCATGTAGTCATAAATCTACCGCACAAAGGTGTATTGCGATGAACATAAATACGTTTGTTTTATACCATGAGGAAGGTTAAGTTCAGAGTAAGGAGATTAAATTGAAGTCGCCTTTGGCTAAAATACAGCATGATTACTCTGCGTTATTTCCCAGAAGACCTGAAAGTTTTTCTTTCATCAGCCAGATGACCTGGATCTAGAAGCACATCATGAACATTCATGTTCCTGCAGAAGGTACAAACAAATGCATCATTCATGTACTGACGATAGTCTTTCTCGCAGGTTCCTCTGAGTCTGGAGTGTAATCGTGCCATTATGAAGCTGGTGTATTGCCCTCATTGTCGAGGTCTTAGTTCTATCAAACCTTGTGCCAACTACTGCAAGAACGTCATGAAGGGTTGCCTGGCCAATCAGGCGGACCTAGACACAGAGTGGCAGAGTCTCATAGGTAAGTCGTTTTGGAACATCATGCCCATGCTAAAAACCCATTGGTCCATAATATAGCTCTTGGATTGTGATTGGCTGTTATTTTCTTTGACAGAAACCATGCTGCAGGTGGCCTCCAGTTTTGGTGCCGAACCCAGTATGGACACAGTGATTTATTCAATTCCTGTGAGAATCTCGGAGGCTGTTCGTGTCGTGCAGGAAAACATGGAGATCTACACCAGCAAGGTTAGAACAATGAAATTAAGCATCATATTTAACCCGTTTGTGTGTCGATTGTGCATAAGAAATCTGTCTCAACCTTTGCTGAATATACACCTATATGTCTGTATATATGTCACCTATACGTTCTATGCTTTCTATATACGTTATACGTGCTTTCTATATGGTGTTATTTTTTGACCCATGTGTGCCAGCAGTCTTACCGTATGCATGAAGGAGCCCATCTTGCACTTAATCCAGCCCTCCTGTTTACTTCTATCCGGTTATTTGTTGGACGCTTTATTACTTTTCTGTTTCAGGTTTTTAAGGTCTGTGGGGATCGCGGTGAGGAAGGAACACCGAGTTCAATATCTGAGGAACCCAAGAAGAAAGAAACTGCAGTCACAGCGCTAGAATATAAACACAGTCCCAAATCTGCAGCCAGACTGGAGGTGCAGGTGTGTGTGTATGAGTGTGTGTGTGAGAGTATGTGTGTGTGTGTGTGTGAGAGTGTGTAAGAGAGTGTGTTTATGTGTGTGTGTGTGTGTGAGAGAGAGTGTGCGTGTGAGTGTGTTTGTGAGAGTGTGTGGGAGAGAGTGTGTGTGTGTGAGAGAGTGTGCGTGTGTGTGTGTGAGTGTGTTTGTGAGAGTGTGTGTGTTTACTTAACCATATATTAGGGATAAGTTTGTACCCAAAAGTCAGCAAAAACGGTATAGAAATATAGTAATCAGTTTTTTTTAAGTGTAAAAATGTTTTCTGTTAAGGTTAAAGTTCTATTTAATGTTTATATTTTTATAGTTATATATAGGGTTATATTGTTTATAATTAGCTGTATATAAAAACAGTTTAAGCCTATGGAATGTCCCTGTCTGTGTGTGTTTGTGAGACCAATAGGGGGCGGTTTTGCTCAGTACCAACTTTCATGAGTTTTATACAAAACTGTGTGTGTGTGTTTATGTCCCAGGTGACGGACGTGTCCAGTAAACTCAAGGAAATGCAGTTTTATTGGATCCAGTTGCCTTCAGCTCTCTGCAGCGGAAAAACATCCAGCGGCGACAAATGTTGGAATGGAATGAGCAAAGCCAGGTATGAAACCAAAATCCTTCCAGTATAACCATTTAAAAAATCTGAGTTACTGAAACTGATTTCTGTGCAGTTACCTGCCTGAGGTGATGGGCGACGGGCTGACCAATCAGATGAATAATCCAGAGGTGGAGATCGACATCACCAAACCGGACAGAACGATCCGTCAGCAGATCATGCTCCTCAAGATCACGTCAAACCGCTTGAGAAACGCCCTCAACGGAAACGACGTGGACTTTCAGGACACCAGTAAGCAGATAAACAACGTCTTACGTTATAGCGAAAGATCCATTTTCAGAACGAGATCAGAAAGAAATTTGCTAAAATTGTGGAGGACTTGCTTTTATTGTTAATTGTTCATTAATTGTAAATTAGTTTTTTAAGGGCAAGCAATTTGCCAATGGGGCAAAACACGACCATAACCAATTTACCCATGTAACCATTAACCAATTTAATTAAAATTAAGTATATTTTTAATATCTCTAAACTTCAATATTTCTGAAATATCCCAGTATGTCAAAATACTGATTATGAAGTTTTTTTGCAGTAAATCTTTGCTCATGTTTCATGACTAAGACTGAATGATGATAATTGTGGCAGGATTTTAAGACAAAATGTGTAAATACAGTAAAACAACTGTTACCGTTTCTAAGAATTTGCAAGTAATGAAATTTTTTATAACGCAGGTGATGATTTCAGTGGTTCTGGAAGCGGCATGTGTGCGGACCACCTGTGTTTCCGGGGCAGACCGCCGGTCTTCGGGCCGAAAAACGACAGGCCCAAACTCTTCTCCTACGAACCTGAAAACAAAAAAATCAAAGGCTCGGCGAACCAGATCCAGTCTTCTGTCATCGTACCGGTTCTGTTACTCGTGTGTTTGCTGCTCAGACAGTAATCCAGATTCAGTACCGCTGAATCAAACTTTGAGTTCTGGGTCCGAAAATTTTGGATAGGGCGGAGACGCAACACCGAATGTTAAAAAAAATGGTGAGCTAAAATTGCCAAACAAGAAAAAGGAATCGCGAACGGACATTTTGCTTCCTCTGGAAAACACAGGCGACTATGAAAACAGCTGGAGGTGAATTTTTGTTTGTTTTTGTTTTGTAAACCGTCAGATTTAATTCCTGACTTGGTACATCAATATTCAACTCGCTTTTTTTACCTTTGAATGTAATAAAATGAGCTAGACAGAAAGAATGATGATTTAGATACAAGGTTTTCAGACGGCCAAACAATTTACCCACAATTCTTTGCTCATGAAGTCAATCACCAACTTCCCTAAATCACATTGCGTTTTATTTCACCATGCGTTTGTTACGCAAGCACATCTTTGCACAACTGTCTAGTTTGTCTTAAATTTTACATTACAAAATACTAAACGATTTGTAAAGTCCCTTTTAGGTTACAAAAATGAATGAAATTTGGTTTGGGCATGAGCTTAATGCTGTGTAATCAGAAATGTTTAATTTGATTACTCATAAAAATATCTGTTTTTAGTAGCAAATATTCATACACACCACAATGATGTAAGAACAGGGAAATCTCACAAAACCTGCCAAAAAGTGTCTGGATCAAATTACACCCCAAAAGTCAAAAACTATGTTTTGCAAAAAGAAATAAAAAACTATTTTTAGGGACAGCAAGATTTTTTGCATTACAGTAATGAGACATTCAAGGAAAAAAAAAGTGTTTAATTTTCCTGAAAATAATATCACAATGCAATACGCGAAAGGCTTTATTTATGCTTAATTTCTCATTTTTTCTTTTTGATATGGGGTGTAATATGAAGCAGACATTTTTTTGTGAAATCCACCCAGACATTTCCAGACATTTTTTTTGTGAAACGCATCATTTTGCTTTGACTTTGTTTCTAAAACTATAAATTTAAAACGATAAATGACAGATCAATGATGGATGTACAGAAACATTTGCTTCAGTCACCCCAATTCGAACCGTGAACTTCTGGAGAACCTTTAGCACCGAGGGCGTACTGTACTTACACTACGAGTTAAACAGAAGCATGTGTCAGGTCTCTTTGAATAAACTGATTTATATTGACTGTAATTTTCATTATTACTCAAAGCCCAAGGGAAGCAGTCGTCAACAGAATGTACGAATGTAAAATAAACATGTCGCTTTTATTGAAAGTTCGTGCGACAACTTTACGATTTTAATTCCTGAGCAATATTGTTGATTAAAAGTGTGACAGTGATGCTTTCAGAACTGAGACGATTGTTTTCATTTTAATTGTGAAAGTTTCAATTTCATGAACATGGACAACCTGTTAATATTGGCATTTAAGTCCCTAAAAGTTGCATTGAAAATATTAAAGATGAAGATCTCCTTGCACAACTGCAGTGGAATACGTAAGGACCTGGTTTTGTCAGTAAGAAGTCGTGGAATGTAATTTCAGTGGAATGTACGATATTCCATTTGGATTCTGTCACAGGAAAGCTGATTTTTATACTCGGTTGTCTGGTGTATGTCAATAAAAGCACATTGTAAAGTCTTGGGCGATCGCATGATTCATCGAACGGACATTTTGAAGGGCTCAAACGCAACCTTAACGTGTTTCGTGTGTCGTTGGCGGATTAAACGCGAGCTCATTTGAGCATGTTTGAGATGTGTGTGTACTGAACATTTTCTGTTATATTTCAGCACTAGTATTTTACTTTGAGGTTTGGATTTGTAAATTTCGTCTGTTTTACGTAAATAAACATGCACAATTGTTGAAACGAAATGGCCGTGGTCAGTCTAAATATTCTTTAATTAACTGATGTTCTGACATGTTGTTTTTTACAAATATCTACGTTCTCTAATTTTTTGAGACCTTGTGGCTATGATGTTAAAAATGACTCGCAGGTCTTGCACTTTTGCGAGGCCACAACCCTGCATTTACATTCCTGATTGCATTTAATAGTTTTTCTCACGTAGCCTTTGTGACAGTTGTTATATAAAACTGTAGTTCTCTTTAAGGTCACACTCCCAGATCTCTGGGGTCTCGCTGCGGTTTGGGGTCTTGCCTGCAGCGTCTTTGGCAGACGGAGGTGGACGTCGTTCAGTAGATGTAGGTTTAGATCTGTTGGTTTTTCCACTGACCGCTGTGAAGACAATAAAGCCGGCAGGTCATTAGTTCATCTTTGTGATAAATACATCAACCATTTTAAAATGATTCAATTTAATTTTTGCTTTGAAAGGGAAAATAAAACCGTTGTGGTCACATTGTTTTATGTGATCCAGACTGCTGGAGAAACCACATGGACAAACCCTCCAGAGAAATGTGAACGTTCTAAATATTCATCAATCAGGTTCTCTCAGGTTCCTCTGTGCCCAGGTGCACCTGTGTCTTCATTCTGTGCTGCCCCTGATGGACCTTCATTAGTTTTGGAAGAGTGGTCTTTATCTCACACTTGTTGTGGGTAATAACACTGTTTTCATGAAGGACCACGTTTTTACTTTGTGAATTCTCACAGGAGTGAACCTTTGCAAGAGAGGGTTGTTTCTCATTTCTTTCTTTGAAACCTTGTAAGATCTTCTCACAAACTACATTTCAAAGTTCTAGTGTTTCACATTTACTAAAAACAACAACAAAAAACCAAAAATGATGGCAATAAAATGTTAAAGGCTGTTTTTTGGCAATGCAATGATGGGTGTTGCAAAAAGTTAATTTCAAAATTTGTGAGTAGATAATAATAATGATAATAATAGGCAATTTTTTTTAAAAAATTGTAAATGTTTTGAGAAGGTGTTTTGGAGGTTGACTGGAGAGATGTTTGTGAAATGCGTTGTTGTACTGACCTGACACACGGATGCACTCGTCTCTGTGGATCTCATCCCAGGCCTTTGTTTTGCAATTTTTACTACAGTAAAATACTTCACGACAACGACTGCAGGCCGACAGAGTCACACCCACCGACCGGCCGCACTGGTAGCAGTATTTGAAGAGAGGTTTTCTGAAATTTAAACCACAAATGGGCTTTGAACATCTCCTGGGTGTTAAACTTTGACACTCACATTTTCTCCAGAAAATTTAAAAATCGAGTTATCAAAAAAGGAAAGTAATTCTGGAGACAAAGAAAGTAATTATGTTTGATTTCATGCAGTCTTTAAGCGTAGCTATGAGCATTGTAAAATACAGAATGGATTTAATAGCCTGACTGAAAAGCGTTTATCTTTTAAAAGCTTTCGTTTTCGAAGCAGTTGTGTGAAGATGACGGGTTTGTGCACCTCTGTGCTCTTTGACTCGTGTGTTCTTTGAGGAAAGTTCTTCTGTTTTCCTCAGGAGAGCTTAGCAGACTCGGTGTACCTCCAGCTCCGATGTACACAAACTTCTCTGAGGGACTGACACCTTCCAGAAACAAACACCCACATGCAAATTAACCACAAAAAAAAAGATTTTCAATCAATGAGGCCCCTCAGAAAAACAGATCGACAGAGCCTCAAGCCACGGAGACAAAATCCTAACTGTTTTAAGCTGTTGTGATTGGTTGGACTCACTCAATACGCCCTGGCTCATTTCCACCTCCATGCGAAGTCTTTCTCTTCTAATGGCCGCCTGTCTCAGAAGATCTCCCATGATGCTTAGCAGCTGCCTGCGGGCGTTATAAGCTTTCCTTTCGCGCTTGTTGAGGGCATGATACGGGGTCTGGGCCACGCGCAGGTCCTGGTGGGAAGGCAGAACCGGTGTGGTGAGGTGATTGTAATTGGTGGAGGTGATAAGTGAGATCTCGGGATGAAGCGGTGATGAAAAGCCCACCTGCTGGAACACATGGTGAGCGTAATCCACGACGGTTCCCACAGCGCACCTGTTTCCGTCACCCACCGCGACGGGCATTAAGATGTCGGCACCGGCTTTGATCAACTTTTCGAGCTTAACAAGCCAAAACAGAAACAAAGAGCATTATGGTTAGGAAAACTTGGTAACGCTAGTTTTTTGTTCTTTGTCTTTATATTAGCAAGATTCTGAAGAGTAATGGTACCCAGCTAACTGGGAACGTTATCAGAACGTTCTAGCAGTAATGTTGGTAGAACGGTTTTTAACCGCTATATATCATATACATCAAAACATGATTCTTAAGGAGTTAATTTTAAAAAATGTTAAATAAATTTTAAAAAATAAAATTTTTTAAAACATTAAACAGAATTAAAAAATGTTTCTATAATTAAGCAATAATGTTAATATAATGTCTATAAAAACTGGACGTTTTAAACGTTCCTAGATTTTGTTATTTAATGGAAACATTAGGGAAACGTTAGCTAGTGATTAGTCAGACAGAATTACTAGCTGGACTTGGTTGCGTGGCTCTGGTCCGCGGTCGTAGCTGATGTTGGCGAGCGTACAGAGAGCGCTGCCCACGCGTCGAGTGAGACGGAGGTTAGCATCAACTCCTGCGGCGAGCAGCTCGTCCACAGCCTGCAAAACACGCCAACACGCATATAAATGCAACGCAACAACTGCGACATCATTCAGTCAATGTAAAGCGTGACGTGTAATCCTTGATTATACGCGTGTTAATTATGTTCTAACGCTGGAAATACCCAATTAACATTCTCTGAACGTTTGCTTACATTCTTCTTTAACAGTTATCAAAAATGTTACTTTTCAGTTGTTGGTGGAGCGTTCCTAAAACAAATATAATAATAAAATAACTAAAAATAATATTTTTAATGCTTCTGTTCCTTGGGAAATGTTCTTACAACCTAAAATTGTTAGCTGGGTAGCTGCACATTAAAAATGATTTAAACGATTTAAATTTCAGAAATTTTTGCGTACGAGGTCGTTTCCGCTGGCGATGGCCAGAGATAACGGTGAATGGCCACTCCACAGATGACTGGTGACCGCTTTGTGAGAAAGGAGGAGGGTCACGATGTCTCTGCCGTTCTGGAAAAAATTTGCACCCAATTCTTTAGTTTTTGCTGCGTGTTATTCTGCTGACATCACCAGGAGAGTGTAGGCGGGGAAATATAATATTAACCAATAATATCATCAAATCCTTTTTAATAAAATCATTTAATTGTTTTGGTAAGTTCTACCTCAGGTTATGAAAGTGATGAGAAGGAACTTACTGTATAATCGCTGTCTCTCTGACAGGCCACGTGTAGTGCTGTTCTTCCTCCTTCTTCTGGAAGCTCAGCAGAAGATCCACTGAGCTTAGATGGAGGTCCAGAAGATGTGAGATGCTGATTCTCAAAGGCCTGGTGCTCACTCGTGCTCTGAGGCTTTATATTTGTTGGATCAGAGACAGAACGAGAAGATTCACAAGATCTCACAGATGCATTTACAAACGTCACCATGAGAAAATATCATGAAACAACAACGTAGTCGCTATATACACAGATATTTTTCAACGTTTCACCAATAATGGCTCCTAAACAATGAAGTCATAAGAATTGTGACCTGATCCAGCTCGTAGACTTCATCATCATCCTGAGCTTTGACATCCGGATCTGCCAGAGCGTGTAGGAGAAGTTCTGTGATTTTTGGACCCTCTGGTCCTGGTAAACCAGCTGCTATGTGAAGGGGGTACAGCCCCTTTAGCTGTCACAGGACAGAAAGATCAGATAACCAGCTAAACCCACTGATTAAATGAACGTTTTAAAAAAACAAAATGTGTTAAAAATGTGTTTAGCAACCTAGTAACTAATTACAAGACAACTAACCTAGTGCTTTTTGTTATATTTCAGATATACTGATATTGAAGATGAAGTTTTAATATTTGTTTTATATAATTGTTATATTTATTATAAAAGAGGGGGCGTGTTCATTTAGCTAATAAAATTAGAATGATGGGCGGAGTTTTAGAGGGAGGGCGTGTCCATTTAATATTCTAGAACAGTAAATATTATTGGTCATCATGTATGTTTTGTACAATAAAAATAGCAGCCAATAAAATTTGAGTTTTTTATTCATACCTCACTAGTTAGGTATAATTTTAAATAAATAATTGAGAATACAGGACATTAAAAATCTACTAACTACTCTTAATTTGGCTTCTAAATTCTCTATAGTAGCACAAATGGAGATGAGAGGACAGGTGAAAGTTCACCTCTGGAGCTTCTGGAACATCTGTACGGGCTCCACACTCCAGCAGACGTCGAACCGCCTCAACATGAGCAGCTTTGATGGGCAGGAAAATGACGGGCATGGGGATGGTGGAGGCATTTGGGTCGGCTCCTCTGTCCAAAAGCAGCTTCATCGTAACCCATCGATTCCGATGTCTGTCCAAACACAATCACCATTCAAAAATATCTATGAGGATCTCATAGGCCAAACCAGTAAATAAATCCACTTACTGTGTCTTCAAAAAAGCTATTTTGCGCACTGTCTCCTGGCTGTCTGGAGAGGTCACCGGTTCCATCCGACACAGCATCTCGGCGCTCTTCTGAAAGCTCTCCTCTGTGACACTGATAGGAAAACTAACAACAGAACGAGCCGAATCAAATTCAGAATCATCCGATCCGATGCTCTTCTCCAGGTCTTCGTCAGTCTCCATATCTTTCTTCCTCTCCCTCCAGGACACAGAGCCCACCAGAATATTTTCATCAAAGACCTGAATAGATTTGGTCTCATTTGTCTCTGAGAACTTGCTAATGTTTGGTTCTAACGCTAGTCTGTCTTGTTCACGCTCAGGCTGAGGAACGATATCTGCCTCGGGTTCCTCAAAGTTCTTGAGGTTCTCTGGTTGATCAGGCCTAAGAACTATTTGGTCCTCATTTATTTCCTTGTGTTTGTTGGGTTGCTCGTGAGTTTGAGGTTCCTCTGAGTTTTTGAGGCCTTTTGGTTCCCCGGGCTGAGAAACAACCTCATTTTCGCTTATGTTTTCTTTGATTTCCTCCGAAGCTTCAGGTTTCTTAGGATAAAGTCTTTGGTCGACCTGGTTGGTCTGTTTTGGTGTCTCGAATGTCTCTTCATTGCTTTCATCCTTGGATGTTCCTGTCATTGGATCTGAGGAGCATTCATCCGAGATGTTTTCTTGAGGGGTTTGGTGCTTGATCTGTAGTGTAACGGAGAGATGAGAAAGGGAGGAAAAAGAAATGGAGACAAATTTTCTGAAAAAATATGAGTAGTCTAGAATAACCAAACACCCAATTCATCAAGCAGACCGTTTACCTGCTGTATTACTATTACAGTATTTACCTGAAGTTGTGGGCTGAAGTTGTGGGGTATTTTTTCAGCGAGGGTCTCGTGTAAGGACTGGAGTGGGTAGTACAGCACATTACAAACAGCCAGTGCGGACATGACCTCATCGTTTAAATGATCAACATCTGCCCCGCTGTCCAACAGCAAGTGGATGACATCATCGTGACTATTAACCTATCATTTTAAACACAGCAAAGCTCATTTGCATATTAATATTCGTTATATTCTCGTAGCTGTTTCTTGTTATTAAAAAATGTCAAATCTGCAGTTTCA
>JAZGTK010015476.1:0-13188 GCA_036877625.1 Ambastaia sidthimunki
ACTGTAATCTTCTGTATAAGCCCACCCCAAAAGCCTTTGCATTGACTTCATATATCTAAAAATAGATTATTTACAGAGGACAGGGGCTATTGGTGAAACACTTGCCCTGTCTGATATGGTGTTGTGCTGCAGTTCAGCTGTTCTGTGGGGCTGTTACTGAGACTCACTATGTGAGCAGAATGCCTAAAAAGAACATTCAGGCACACTTACTGACTGTGAAAAAAACTAATGTGGAGATTTACTATTCACCATACAATTGATGAAATACAGTCTTCAACCAGAGAAAGTAGTGAGCAGATTCAGACCTTGTGAATATTGTGTAACATTCCCCTCAAAATGCATTGTGGGTAATATCTCACAATGCATTATTGTATACACTTTTTATTGCAGTGCATTATGGGATTGTGTAAGTGCAGTAGAGGTTCTCCACTATGGGTCCTACAGCAAAATGTTTGAACCTGAAATAGTGCACTGTATATAAAAGAAGGGAGGCCATTTTAGACACAGATCATGTTACTTTTTCTTGCATTTTTTCCACTGTGCATGGAAGTGGTATAGTCAAGGTTCATAGAAAACAAAAGTTCATAGTTCATCATTCCTGGCAGAGCTCAGCACAGCTAAAGGTCAGTGAATGTATGATATGTTATCTGGAGCTGTGTGTATATGCAACACACTTCAGCTGCTGTGTAGTGTAGTATGTATTTTGCAGTATATAGGGTGTATATAGTGAGATCCAAAAGTCTGAGTTTGGCTGGGACTTTAAATCTACTTTAAATTTTAAAAATAAAGTTTTAGGATTTAAAAAATTTGTAAGAGCCTTAAACAAGTATAAAAGAATATAGATTTTCAAAGCCACAAAATCAGAATTACAATCACCAAATCACCCCTGTGATGCCAATTTCATCTTGAATATCAAATATTCTGTGTAACAATTCTGTATCATTGTTATAGTCATCATTGCGTTTTCCTGTCTCACTCAGCTGCTAACAGCAAATGGATTAGGAAACATCCAGAGTGTGGTTATAACCTAGTTAACTCTCCCCACCTGAAGCCCGCCTGGGTGCTAGACAGAGCCCTGTGGCACCTCACCTGTGATATAGCTGATGGCAAATACAAAGACAAGGGTGTCCCAGCCCTTATCCAGAATCACGAACACCTCCATGTGAGTGTGTGTGGACACATTACAATTAAACTGAATTGAATTATTTTGGGTGTATAACATCTCCTTATTTCCTTCATGACAAAGTGTAATATGTTCTTTTCGTTAGGCTACTCGTGGAATCATCTGGCAGGATGTGTACCCCAAAACCAAACTGTGGGAGTTCTTTCAAGTCAAAGTGGAACCTGTGGTGGATCAGTTTAGATCTTTGCTCCAAAGCGGTGAGTTCCTGGAGGGTTTTATATAATTACATTTAGAGGAATTAAATGATGTTCATTGATTTGATATTGTTTGTACAGGGGCCAAACCGGACAGGAGCAAGACTGATGGCAAACAGCAACTAAAGATCGTTCAGGACCCACAATACAGGCGCTTTGGCAACACAGTGGACATGAACTCTGCTCTGGAGAACTTTGTGCCCCATAGGTCAGTATCTTGCATGTATGTCACTATTTTACACATTTATTTTAGACCCGCAATACACAGACTGCTTCATGAACATCTTAGAGGATTAAAGGATTCCGTGAAAACGTAAAGGGATTGTTGTTGTTTTTTGTAATATGCTAGCTGCTCTTTTACATATAATGAAAGTGAATGGGGACTGGGTGTGTTAGGATCCAAAATGCTAAACAAGCACAATAAAAGTATTAAAAATTAGTCAATACAGCTATGTTTGCTGTATTCAAAGACTTCTGAAACAATTTGATATCTTTAAGTGTAAAGCCATTGAATACCTTTAAGTGAGACTTTAGTTCTTGTCCTTATTTACTAATAGTTTGCCCAGCTGTGGACACCCAGCCTATGACTTTTTTGGGTACTGATTCTTTAATTCCCACCTACCCAGAACTGTATTTGAGATTAAAGCATTTTGTTATTGTAGTAACAGTCCTGGTGCCATTGAAGACTGCTGTAACTGGCTGAAGAGAAGACTGGAGGAGTTAAACGATGAACAATACAGAGAAGTTCAGCACCATCTGGAGCAGGTGAGTGTCTGTCTCAGCACCTGTAACTCTACTGTCATGTGCTCCAGCACAGTGATGTCATTTGTGTATGTTTAGGCTCTTAACTGCATTTGTGGAACTGTGACCTATGAGAGACTGGCTGATCACGGACCCAAGCTGGGACCCGTCACAAGGAAACATCCTCTGGTCACGAGGTAATAAAATTCATACAATCAGCCTCTTCAGGGGTTTCAGAGTTTGTAATAAAATGATCTTCATATATTTGAAAAGAAATATCACTTAATTATGAGATGAATGAATGTGTCTTCATGCAGGTATTTCACTTTTCCATTTGAGGAGTCGACATTTGAGCAGGACCTGGAGCTGATGAATCAGCCAGAAAAGGCCTGTCACTTTCTGGCCCACAATGGCTGGGTCATGGGGGACGACCCCTTGAGAAACTTTGCAGAACCAGGTCCACCATTCTGCCTTTTCTAATCCCATTTACCAATTGACTTCTATTATGTTTCTTGTTTGGTTAAATGTTTAAATATTTTGCACTGTATACATAAAACAGATAAACAAAAATACTTTGGCCAATAATTGTTTTTTTAGCCTTTAATCAAAAAACAAAAATACACATGCTTGCATGCTTTTAATAAAAACATACAGTAGTTATTAGTAGTACAGTTCAGTAAACTTTAAATAATACAAAACAGTACATTGGAAAAACAACAGTAGTTTGTTGTTTAAAAGACACATTTAAAAGAGAAAATAATAGAAACTAAACTGTCATTCTAAAACACTCACTCATATAAGTGGTTTATTATAAGTCATGTTACTGTACACAGTAAACTAATTCAAGGGGCTCAATGGTTAATCTGCCTGTAAACACAAGGTGGCGATGTTAACTCAGAAGTTTAGTCATCGGCGGCCCTTGCCAAGCTGTTTTGGAAACTAGGTGAATCAAAGTTGCTTTTCTTCTTCACATTCTGGTCAGGTTCCAACGTCTACATCAGGAGAGAGCTGATTTGCTGGGGAGACAGTGTTAAACTGCGCTATGGCAACGGGCCTGAAGACTGCCCGTACCTGTGGGCCCACATGCAGAAATACACAGAGATCACAGCCAAACACTTTGTGGGAGTGCGTCTGGACAACTGCCACTCAACTCCACTGCATGTGGCTGAGGTACAGCACCAGTGTCAAAAGATCGATTATTACTATTGGCTGGATAAAAGACAAATCATGTGTTTAAGATTAACAATGTGTAAAAGATGAATATTAGACATGGGAGGGTACGATTTATTTTTTTCCCTACACATTTTTATATGATGAGCTAGTTAGTTACTGTCAGTGTTAGTACGTTTTGGCTGATGGTTGGTCCCTGGCAGCAGATTATTTGCTGAGAAACATTAAATGTGTCTTATTCTCCCTATTATGGTTATTAAAAATGTGATGGTATATTAACAAAACAGTTCTGCATAAGCAGGGCTCCACAATAAAGATAAAAATATAATACATTTTTTTCAGGGCAGCAGTTCAGGTTTTCACCTGCCCTGCCAACATTTTAATTTGTTTTAGCAACATATTTGCACTGTATGTGTCAGAAAAAGAAATGTGTATATAGTCCCTCTACCCCACTGCTAGGTCTGATGCACAATATGCTTGATATTCTTGATATAGTAAGTATTAATGTGATTGGCTGACATAATGCAATTTTTGTAAATAGGCACAGATACAGTATTGGGACAGTAAAGAAAATGTTGCTCTGTTTGTTGTGAATTCAACAAATATTTTATGATTAAAACATGAATAAGAGGCAGATGTACATGCCTAACCCTAAACCTAGGTTCTTATAAATTACTCTAATTCTGATAAAAAACTAAACGAATTGACTGATCTCTTTACATCAGTCAAATGCTTTTTTCTTGTCAAACTGGGTGGGTTTTTTTTTTGCTAAGAGCCTTTTTTTGCTAAGTTGCTAAGAGCAACAGACCTTAATAACACTATAGAAAATATATTTCTATGATGGGTGTATGATTGGAGCCCTAATCAGCAGACAGTCTTCTAATCATCAAAGCTCTCACTGTAAACTGGTTATTGTGCCTTGCAGGCCATGCTGGCAGCAGCCAGAGCAGTCAGACCCAATCTCTATGTGATAGCCGAGCTCTTTACAGGCAGCGAGCTGATTGACAATGTGTTTGTAAATCGGCTGGGAATAACCAGTCTCATCAGAGGTCTGTAGGCATGATGATGGCTAATGAAGTCTTGTTTGTTTGTCTCTTTCTTCTTGTGCTGCATCCCCTCCTGTTCTTGTGTTGCTCTGACAATAACATTTTATTTGTTCTTTTTACAAAACCATTTCCAAACTGCTTCTTGTTTATTTGAAAATCTTGTTTTCTGCTTCCTGGCTGATTTTGGTTTCATTTGAGGCATGACTCTCTCCCTCTCTGAACCCATTTCCTGGACTTCTTCTGACCCACTATTGTCTGTTCTTGCCCATGGTTTGGTTTCCCTGTTTGCTGTGCATGTGTTTCTAACACTGCCTGCTTCAGTTCATGCTGGATGCTGCCCGTACTCTCAGGCCAGACCTGTATGTGGTGGCTGAGCTCTTCACAGGCAGCGAGGAGCTGGATAATGTCTTTGTGACTAGATTAGGAATCTCTTCACTCATCAGAGGTATGACATTCTAACACTGTTCTAACATTTCCAATAACACATTAAAAAAACTTTGGTATTGAATTTGATATGGTTTTTGAGGCTGTGTTGTTTTACATCAGGTTATGATATGAAAATACTTTATTAACATAATGAATTGCTTAACACACACACACACACACACACACATATAGCAGTATATAGCAGCCCTGTCTTAAATGTTTTTTTTGGGCCAGGACCCTAATAAACCCCAGTAAACATCCAAGGGGCTGCTTATTGTTTAAAATAATGTTCAAATGCTTTAATAAATATATGACAATGTAAGCTTAAAATATATAAAGGCAGCATGTGACATGCATCATACTTCTAAATTTAGGGAAACATTGGGAAGTTTAGGAAAAAATATGCTCTGTTAAGCTCTGATGTATTCACTGCAGCATTTAACCTCACCAAACAAAACTGACAAATATTTAATTTATTCTCTCAAAAGTTGTCAGAGGATCTGAAGCGTTTTTATTGGCGAAGTCTGTGCTTCTCTTTACTCTTCAGAGAGATTTACTCATGCTGTGTTTCCTTTAAAAATACAGACTAGTTGAGCAGAGTGAGAAATGAGTGTAAGTTATGAGGAATGTCTGCAGTAATAAATCGTGCGTCTGGAGAATCTCTGCAGCATCAGAAGACATTCAAAATGTAGTTTTTTGTTTCTTTACATTAAAAAAGGAATAATGCTATGACTCAAAAACAGTTAACTCAAAGATCATCAACAGAGAATACTCACAGTTATTTAATGCTTTAATTTTTTTACCCCTACTTTCTATTAATAACAAGGTGTAAAAATAAGCCCCTTTGTTATTTTAGAAAATATTAGGAAAAAATCGCAGCCTGTGTAGGAAGTTGTAATAAAGCACTGCTCTACATAGCTTAACAGCTTAACCATGAAATGATTAACAGCCACACTTTAAGGTAAAATACAGTGTTTTTACGTTGTATTGTTTTATTTGTGATACCTTTGCTGTTGTAGAGGCCATGAGCGCAGGAGACAGTCATGAGGAGGGCAGGCTGGTGTACCGCTATGGAGGAGAGCCTGTGGGGGCCTTTCTACAGCCCAATCTCAGACCTATGGTACCCAGCATTGCCCACGCCATGTTCCTGGACGTCACACATGATAACGAATGCCCTATTCAGGTATGCTAACACTGCATGATAAATAACAGTACATTGATCAGTGGTCAGTCATTTAAACAGATTTTCATTTGGATGCTGTGTCATAGATCCGCTCAGTGTATGATTCGTTGCCGAGCTCTGCTATTGTTTCTATGGCCTGCTGTGCTACTGGAAGCACTAGAGGATATGATGAGTTAGTACCCCACCAGGCAAGAGAATAACTTCACACACGCTCACCAAACCTTATTATGAGTAATATGAAACATCATTTTGGGGTCCACCTTGAAATAAAGTCTGTGTTTCTCAGATCTCGGTTGTGTCAGAGGAGCGTTTCTACAGCAAATGGAATCCTCAGGCTAAACCTTCCTCCTCTTCTGAGGTCAACCTGCAGTCTGGAATCATCGCTGGAAAGCTGGCCCTCAATCGACTACACCAAGAACTGGCAGCAAAGGGGTTCAACCAGGTAAACTTAGCTTTTGGAACTAAAGCTTGGAACTAAAACTAAAGCTTCTTCCCTTCGATCTAGAGTTTCGGTTTAGAGTTTGTCACCCCAATAATGCAAAAAAGTGTACATGTAAAAATAAACATGGCTAATCGATACTTGTTTAATACTCTTGACAATTGTTTCCTACTTTGGTACTATGGCAAATGAGTTTCTTTATATCTGTACTATTGTTTTGGGTTTCCCCAATGCACAACCGAAACCAATGCCAATGACTTCAACCGTTGTGGTCCTCCATCGAGTCCACATTTTGGTGATGTAATGTTTCATAGACTGCTTGTTAGTAATCAACTGTGACATCTGTACCAATGTATCATTGTTCATACACTTTTCAATAGATCCACATCAGAATAATCAATGTGTCTTTGAATGTTTTCAAGGTGTTTGTGGACCAAGTGGACGAGGACATTGTGGCCGTTACCCGTCATAGTCCCAGCACACACCAGTCTGTAGTGGCTGTGTGCCGCACTGCTTTCAAGAATCCCAAACACCATCACTACCCCGACGAGGTTCCACCAATGTGCATCCCTGGTGCGTCTGAGATTTACAGTTCCTGCTAAGAGATTCTGATCTTTCTTTGCATTTGATGGCATATTTAATCAACCAAATGTCATTTCAGAACCTAAGTACACATTTTTAAAAATTTATTTTACTTTAATAATGCTTTTGCATATGGTCCTTTTGTCCTATATGGAGCTAGAGAGCCCATAGACACTGGGAACAGCTGTTTTCTGGAAGATTAAGTTTTCAAAATGTTCTAATTTTGTGTGTTGTTAAAGCATAATGACCGTTAAATTTGTGTAACTGTAACTGTTTCTTTAAAAGGATCAAATATTCTCTCTTACTGCCTCTCATTATATTCTGTGAGGATTCCTGGATCTATATTGTCTCCATTACATGTTCATGGTCTTAATGCCTGAATTAAAGCCAAAACCTGGACAAATCTCTTTAAACAAATCCTCTCTCACAGGTAAGATAGAGGAGGTGGTGCTGGAGGCACGTATGGTGGAGAGGCAGGCGGGTTCCTACAAAAAAGATGAGAAGAACATTAATGGCATGCCTGGGTACACAGTGGAGATTAAAGAGCACATCCAGGTAACCTGTAACCTGAGTGGAGTGAGTCTGCTTTAATTATAACTGTCCTCATCTGAGACAAAAGACTCAACCCTACCCTGCAGTTTTAGCAGCATGACCCTCAAAGAGCTTTGGTTTCATCTCAACCACTTGTTTTGGGAACCCTCCTCTTTCCTGCCTGGCTGTAAATGTCCGCTGCCCGGGCTTGCATTGCCTTTTGATTGACTACAGTGTCAACACTGCAGGAGTCAATGTTATCTCTTGAGTCTCAGAGGTCTCTTTGTTTGTTCTCAGCTGAAGGACAGTAAGGTGGTGAGACAGGCCGGTGTGACGTCTCGAGGGCGCAGTGAATTCGTGCAGGAGATCGTGTTCGAGCAGCTCACGCCTGGAAGCGTCATCGCTTTCAGGTTAGACTTCCAAAGGCTTTACAAAAAAAAACTTTACTGAATTGACACATACTTGTCATTCAGCGTGTAAATATTGGCATTTGAGTTGTACAGTGTGGCTTCTCAACTGGTATCTGCATCAGCACCTGGATTGTACAAAAATTGTTCTCACAATGAACTGAATAGGGTTAAAAATATGCACATTTAGACACATGATATCAGCTGAATAAAAATACTGGCAATTTCATGAATGAATAAACAACGACAAAAGTGTAATTTCTTTCAAGGGGACAGTCTAACACGTATAAAAAAACATTGGGCTATATATTGGGTTAATATTAAGAATATTGCCATAAAATTTGCATTAATTTTGAATTTGTATGCACATAATTTGCATCTAATTACTGTCAAGTTTAATTAGATGCACTGACATGCAACAACAAAACAAGCTATTCACCTTTGTTTTTAAAGGTTAATAAGCCTATTTATTTGCTTGTAGCATAGTTTTTCTACTGCCTGCAACTCACCAGTTGAGAAGAGTGACTGCCCTGTGGCAAACTTTGACTTTCAGCATTGCTTCAAGTTCATAACTTTCATTTGTAGAAGAGGTGAAGTGTTTAGAATCTGAGCATCTTTTTCTCAGGGTGAGTCTGGACCCCAAATCCCAGGAGCTGGTGGGTGTGTTGAGGCACCATCTCGTTCAGTTCAACCCTCTCTATAAAGCAGGCAGTCTGCCTGATCAAGACACCCCTGCTGTACTGAAGACCCCACTTACACAGTGAGTTCAGACATCTTTCAGTCTTTAGTTATACAGTATTTCCACATGGCGCTAGTAACACCAAGGCCATGGGTTCGATTCCCAGGAGAATACTGGGAATACACCTAAATGCACCGCAAGTGGCTTTGGATATACAGGTCTGACAAAATAATAAATGTGTATATGTATTTGGACCCCACAAAGAACATGACTATATCCCTGAATATGGAGATTAGGAAAATGAGAACCACAAAAAAAAATCAAAATAAAGTTTTATCTTGTTTCTTCTCAATCAGGATCATGTCTAAGCTGACTCTGGCTGATCTGAATGTTCTGCTGTTCCGCTGTGATGCTGAGGAGAAAGAGGACGGAGGAGGCTGTTACAACATCCCTGGCTGGACGACACTCAAATATGGTGGTCTGCAAGGTACAAACCAAACCTATGTGTTTTAAAGTTAATTACATGTATTTCATGTAATTGAGTGATTTCTGGCCTTAAAAGTAAATGTAGGATTAAACTATTGGTGGTATAACTGGCAGGTAAAGCTTTTGATTTGACCTTATTTGACCTTAATTTTGGCTTTATCCTAGTATTGCAATTGTTTTATATATAGTAAATGACTATATATGTGTATATATGCATATGGATCATGTAATGCTCTACTCAGTTTTTCTTTGGTCTGATGACAAATCCCTCACACAGGGCTGTTGTCAGTGATGGCAGACATTCGACCCAAAAATGATCTGGGCCACCCGTTCTGTGACAACCTAAGGCAGGGGGATTGGATGATCGACTACGTGAGCAACAGGCTGATGTCCCGCGGCGGCACGCTGACAGAGGTGAATAAGTCCAAAACTTCAAATATGTGCTATATGTAGCAGATAATCTCAGGGGTTTAGCAGGAGTTAAGAGCTTAAGGATAAGCCAAAGTTTATGACATGTGCCATCTATATAAGTCAAAATAAACCTGGTGTAACTCTGGTTGAGGGGTTTGGATTGCTTTTATCTTTAGGTGGGTCAGTGGTTCCAGGCTATGTTTGCTTACCTGAAACACATCCCTCGGTACCTCATCCCATGTTACTTTGATGCCATCCTGGTAGGGGCCTACAGCACAGCCCTTGATGTGACCTTCAAACTGATGTCAAGGTGAGCAACTTCTGGAGTATGTGTTTGTCCTATTTACAGTAAAATTAACTAATATAGGATTGCATGTTGAATGGTACTGTATCATTTTGGATAATCATGGTAATGATTCCATCCTTAAATGGAATGCATGTATTGTTTATTAAACAAACAAAGAATACTTATGCTCAGGTTTGTTGAAAAGTGCTTCATTATTAGGGCTCTTTAAAGGTTGACACTTGTTCTATGTGTGTGTGTTAGTTTTGTACAGAATGGCTCTACTTTTGTTAAGCTGCTGGCTCTGGGTTCGGTCCAGATGTGTGGCGTAGGTCGATTTCCAGCACTTCCACCTCTCTCACCAGCCCTAGCCGATGTGCCTTACCGTGTCAATGAGGTCACTAAACAGAAGGAGCAGTGCTGTGTCTCATTGGCTGCAGGTGACTCCTCAAACAATGTTTTCACTGTGAAATTGTTCAGATCCCCAAAGTAATTTATTTTTTTGGTCCTGTTGGCTCAATAGTTAAAGAAACTGGACTGCTAGCATAGTCCAAACAAGACTTGGTTAAGGTCACAAGTTAGGATGTTGCTCTTTTGTCTTGTATAAGCTTTGTTTATATTGTTCATGATGATTTCGTAATTCTATAGGCTTGCCTCATTTCTCTGCTGGAATCTTCCGTTGCTGGGGCAGAGACACGTTCATCGCGTTGAGAGGGTTAATGTTGGTCACCGGCAGACACCTGGAGGCCAGGTACTCATATGATTTCAGTTGATTACTCCAAGCACCTACTCAGATGCATATGATTGAGGTGGAAGTCTTTAGGCACCTCACAATTTTGGAATTTAGTTCAGGGAGTCACAATCCAACTTCAACATGATTCTCAATTTAAAATTGCTGGAAGCAACTGTAAGGTTTGCAAATTGTTGTAGAGATTCTGACTAAACATTCTGCATGAAAACTGTATTAAAATATGTCTGTTCCAACTTGACATTAAAATAAAGTATGTTTATTTTGTACAGTATAATGATATCAGGATGGTTCTTATCTGTATCTAATGTTTTGTCTGGTATATGCCTTTAAAAAAGCAGATTAATTTCTAAATAATTAAAATTCTGTTTATGAAATTTTGTGAAGCAAGGTACAGAATTGTTTGAGAAAAAAAATCAGAAAATATACATTTTCTCCCCAATAATGATTACCTCAGACTGTTTAACATAGAACAACAGAACAATTCAAAGTCTTGAATTTCTGCTCTCAGTATTCCCTCTTCCTCCTGCTCCCTCATACAGGAACATTATCCTGGCCTTTGCCGGTACTCTGAGACACGGTCTGATTCCCAACCTGTTAGGAGAGGGTGTGGGGGCGCGTTTTAATTGCCGTGACGCAGTGTGGTGGTGGCTGCAGTGCATTCAGGACTATTGTACTATGGTACCCAATGGTACTGACATCCTCCAGTGCCCCGTGTCCAGGATGTACCCCACAGATGACTCTAAAGCCCTTTCACCTGGCACTGTGGTAAACTATTCACTTACACTCAGTCATAACCATAATATACCATATAGTGCATTAAGAAGTGAGCTTTAGGCTGATTCTCAGTGTATTTGCTTTTTCATTACCATAATTTCATTTTTGTTATGTTGCGGGGGGTGTCACAGGAACAGCCACTGTACGAGGTGATTCATGAGGCCATGGAGCGTCACATGCAGGGTATAGAGTTCAGAGAGAGGAATGCTGGACCTCAGATTGACCGCAACATGAGGGATGAAGGTAAAGCCTGTTGTTTCATTTTTTAAACGATAGACTTCAATGTTCCTTTAAGAATATGTGTTGTATTCAAACCTTTTTAGGTTTCAGTATTGTGGCTAAGGTGAACCCTGACACTGGCTTTGTGTATGGCGGAAACCGTTTCAACTGTGGAACCTGGATGGACAAAATGGGAGAGAGTGAGAGAGCCCGCAACAAAGGCATCCCGGCTACACCCAGGCACGCCCTGAAATCTCTTAAAGCCAGATATATCTTATTTATGAGACTCTATTTATAACTGTATCTCTCTGTCTTGGACGCACTTACTCTGTTGTTAACATTTAACGTGATTCTGGTACTCTAATGCAGAGATGGCTCAGCTGTGGAAATAGTTGGTCTGTGCAAATCTACCTTACGCTGGCTTGTGGAGCTAAACAAACAAGGGCTGTTTCCTTACAACAGCGTGACCATTAACAGAGGCGGTGAGTTCAGATGGCCTGTCGTTTTGTATGTTTAAACCTAGATTCATGCATTAGTGTTTACCAAGCACTGAGGCACTGAGGTCCTGTTTTATCATACATGCAGGCACGCAGCTCTCTGTGTCTTATGAAGACTGGGATATAAAAATCCAGAAGAACTTTGAGAAGTTGTTCTATGTGTCCCAGGACCCGAATGACCCCAGCGAGAAGCATCCCGAGTTGGTTCATAAACGGGGCATTTACAAAGACAGCTGTGGAGCCTCCAGCCCATGGTGTGACTACCAGCTAAGACCTAACTTCACCATTGCTATGGTGGTGGTAAGAAATCATCCTAAAAATAACAAACCGCTTTCTGTTAGAAAATGCTTAAATTCATCTCTAGTTAAAATGGTAGCTGTGCCCCAGCTGTTAAATATACAATTAAATTTCTCACTGTGTTCCTGTAGCTTAACTGGAATGCTATGGCTTCAATTCCCACATACTAACACATACAAATACCAATAAATAACCTGAATGCACTGTACAGTAAGTCAAATGCTTAATGTAAAGTTTGACACAGTTAATACAGTAGGAGTCAGTGACTGAAAGGTTTCTGGTACAAATCCAACAAGGTTGATCCATCATCACCATTGTGGCACCCAAACTTTGTTTAATACATTTCTAGTTTGCTTTCCTAGGCTCCAGAGATGTTCACTGTGGAGAAAGCTTGGGAAGCTCTGAACATTGTAGAAGGGAAACTGCTTGGACCTCTTGGAATGAAGACCTTGGACCCAGAGTGAGATTCCTCGTTTCTCTACCCCCTCAAATGAATAACAATAGAATGTTATTGATATTTCTCCTGCCTCTCTGTGACTGATTATTTGTTTGAACAGTGACATGGTTTATTGTGGAGTTTATGACAATTCTCTTGACAATGACAACTACAACCTCGCCAGAGGATTCAACTACCACCAAGGCCCTGTAAGATCATCTTTAGTTCTTCATCAGCACATTTTCTCCACAGGCTTAAGAGACTTGTTATTTTTCTCCTCATTTCTCATTTACCCCCATCAGGAGTGGCTCTGGCCAATAGGATACTTCCTTCGTGCCAAGATCTATTTTGCTAAGAAGCTTGGCAAAGACACTTATGAAAAAACTGTGTACTTGGTGAAGAATGTTCTTTCTCGCCATTACGTCCACATGGAAAGGTAAAATTTACATTCCT
>JAZGTK010015477.1:0-13188 GCA_036877625.1 Ambastaia sidthimunki
ATTGTTTTATCTCTGTTCAGTCCTGCAGGTGAAGATACATGAGCTGAGAAATCAGTCAGTACAACTGACTTGTGAAACTTCCTGCACTTTCATCTTGGGAAATTATTTCAACTGGTACAAGAATGGACTGTTTTTAAAATATGGCAAATACATTGTTGTGTCACCCAGCAGAAACACTGACAGCTATTACTGCTCAGTTGATGAATACATAAATTTTGCCTCCTCTTCTGTCTGTGAGTGTGACATTTACATATTATTTAGACTAAATATAACAGATATTCTGGAGTGAGTGTGAATTTTTCAGCAGTAATTTGTGACTCTTTCAGGTGTTTCTGACAGTAGATGCTGGAATGTGATTTACACCTCTAGAAGAGTTTGTGCTTTAGTGGGATCAACGGTARATATTCACTCTACATACTCACATCCCACTRAACATACAGTAGAGAAAACATTCTGGCATCATGCTGGTTCTGAGGGATTCATGAATCTGCGTGAGGAGAAGCGGTTTGCTGGTCGTGTGGATTATGTGGGAAACACACTGAGAATTAAAGACGTGAAGATGAGCGACTCTGGGGAATATAGATTCAGAATCATCACTAACACATCAGACAGCAAATATTCTGTTTCACCTGGAGTCAATTTTACTGTTACAGGTAACTGCTCATGATAAACAGTCTGTAAAGCTGCATTCACTATTATTAGCTGTACGCTACTGACTAGCAAGACTTCAGCAAGACTTGAGTTGGCCCCGCTATAATTGGTACTACATCCCTGCTGTTAAGTAATTAGTACTCACGAAGTTTTTTCAGTGTAGCCTGTTAATGTGGGATCAAACATCACGAAGCAGTTAAAACAAAACTTGTGCTTGGCTATTATTAGTCAGACGGTCTCCTCCTACACGGGGTGGTTCTTGGCCAGAATAAGTTGCTCAAGACTTTGTGTTGATGTATTTCCTCTGTGTCTTCAACCAAGAAAATGATTCATTTGAAACTCAGTTTGGATGAAAAAGCATAAAGTTTAAGTATAATGTTTTCGGTTTGTGTGTTCCTTGGGAATCAAACTCATGCCAGTTTGAGCTAATCCAAAAATATGTTTAAAGCCCAACATAATTGATTCTGTTTTTCAGACATGCAGATAACAAGAAGTCCAGACTCTGTGTCAGAGGGAGAGAAAGTGATATTAAGCTGTTCAACCAAATGCACTCTGGGTAATAAATATACTTACATCTGGTATAAGAATGGAACGCAGGTAACAGATGGAGTCACATTATTAAACAAGCTGTACCTGGACTCAGTCAGCAGTGAGGAGATACAACAGTATTCCTGTGATGTAACAGGTAACACAGATGTCATCATACGATATATCTCATGCATGATCTCATGAACCGATTACATTCAGTTTGTTCTACAGATGCGGTTCCAGAGACTCGCACACGGTTACGAAACACTGCGGTCATATTGTTTTTGGTTCTGACTCTAGCACTCGTGGGAGTCCTGTGGTACAGGTCAGTGAAACTTTAATCTGTAATGGTTTTATATACAGCAGAAACCATCCTGAACTTTATGGTTTTATTGAGACCTGGGAATAACGTTTCAGAATTCTTGTGCACAAACTTGATGGCGTCATGACGTCAAAGAAAATCAGTTGTGTAAATTTCATCCGTTTCTTTACAAGGATCAGAACGAAAGCATTGTCTGACAGGAACCTTGTGAGAACCTTGTCTAAAAACTACAAGGATTCAAAGGAGGAAACACAGGTGATAACACCTGACACACGTTTTTGGCACACGTTTAAAAAAGTTTACATTTATGCAATTTATAACGTATACTTTTTTTATTAGTTTACTGTATAATGTTTACCGTGTTTAGTATACTGTTTTTTTATTTCAGTATGAAGCCATGCACAATGATGCTGCGCCCTCTGAGCTCACGCGAAAAGGTTTCAACGATCAAGACGTTCATTATTCCAGCATTAATTTTGCACCATTGAAGAACAAGCACACATCTACAGTAGCCACTGCTGTATGTCCAGCAGACACCACAAAGAAAGAGGAGGTTTACTATGCCACTGTAATGTTCAGTTAACTCACCGTTGCCCTCTAGTGAGCCAATCATCTTATTGCATAACTTTGTTATCAATATTATTTAGTCTTGTTTGTGTGGGTGACCCCAAGCACTTATGTTGCCTTAAATCCAACAGATTTTAGAGAAGTTTTTAAGCTTTGATGTCTGCTAGCTTTGAGGCTATCAGTTCCATATATCTGCTAAATATTTACATATGCATCATATACATTTGAAAGTTTCAATCTTTCTCGGGAATATGGACCAAAATACTGATGACTACCACTGCACTCATTTTTTTCATTCAGCTTTCTTTCACTTCCTCTAATACCATCCGTTTCTGACTAGCATTAGCAGGGAGCAAATCATGCAAACTAGTCTGTAAAAATAGAAAACACTTTCCTCTTTCAGTAACCTTCTCTTTCAATCAAGTAAATATGTTAACCCATGTTAACAAATGTCTATAATGTATATAGGGAGCTTTTTTATAATCATATATAAACTTTTAAGTCACACTGTTATAAAATACATATTGGTTTGGTGGGTTACGTTTTTGTTTTCAACCCTACAGCACAGAAGTTATACATTTGCATTAAATTAGATTTTAACCAAGTGGCATTTTTAATATAAGTGTATATTATTACACTTTTTTTTACCCATTTTTAAGTTCATCCTAACAGTTTACGTACCAGATTCTAAATGTATATATGTATGTACTTACTGTAAATTTAAATGCTGGTGAGATACCAAGTGTCCTAAAGTGTTTTTTTCTTTAGAAAATAAAAAAACTTTTATTTGATGAAATGTGACTGTGGGTTTATGCCTAAATTTTTACCTAAAAAAAATAAAAAATATTATTTTTAATAATATATACAGGTTTTTATATGCAAACATATGGATAGTATATATTAATATTTAAATATGTATTACTATTTCAGTTAAAACATTAGGAACTTACTCTTTAGATCTAAATGCAGATCAAGCACTAAAGTCCAGGTTGCCCTGGTCTCTCATGCACTTTTTATGTTGGACCAATGAGCTACCCAGAGTGTAGACCGACTGATTCTTCTAACTGGTTAATCATACATTATAAGTCTCATTATTTGGCCAGCAAACGTTTGACTCTGAAACAAGTTACCCTGGTGTATTTGTCTGAACGCTGACCATGAGAGCTGTTATCATGGCCCTGACTGTAGCCCTTGTGGGTGAGTAATCTAAAATTACAATTTTATTGTTTGCATGGATAAAAATCATATGGAATATCATATTTTGGCAAAATACCCATTGCAGGACTAATATTAACCTTTCTCTGATATTTTAGCAAGTCATCGTGTGAATCTTGGTAAGCAAAATGTGAATTTACTGGTTAAAAAAAAGAATACTGTATTTTATGTATCTTATGATGCATGAAGATGTTTATTTTGTGCTTCAGTCCCTGTGTTAGCAGGCACTCAGACTTATGTGTACAAATATGAGGCTTTGCTCTTTAGTGGCCTTCATCAGGAAGATCTGGCCAGAGCTGGTATTAAAATCAGCAGCAACGTGTTCATTAGTGCCGTAGCGGAGAAGACATTCCTGCTTAAGGTATCAGAACATTTTTTGTCTGACGCTTGTGCTCCCTGAGAATCAAACCCACAATCCAATGCTAAAATGTGTGACTGCTGCTAATAGTTTGACAATATTTTCCCAGCTCTCAAATCTTCAGCTGTTTGAGTACAGTGGAATCTGGCCTACAGATGCTTTTTTTGCTAGTAAGATCACTACTTCACTGGCCACTCAGCTGCAGATTCCTATAAAGTTTGAGTACGCTAATGGTGTGGTTGGGAAAATATTTGCACCTTCTGAAGTCCCCACCATCATCGTCAACTTGCACAGGGGAATTCTGAACATCCTTCAGCTCAACCTCAAGAACACTGAGAACATCTATGAGGTTCAAGAAGTAAGATCTCCTAAAAATGAAATTCAGTCAGCAATAACATGGCTCCAGATTTTAAATGTGAGGTCTTAATGCTTGTTTCTGGTAAGGCTGGGGTTCAAGGCACCTGTAGGGCTCAATATGTGATCAGTGAAGATGAAAAGACAAACGCCATTGTCGTCACCAAGTCCAGGGATCTTACCCATTGTCACAAGAGAATACAGAAGAATGTTGGCTTGGCATACGTTGAAAACTGCATTGAGTGTCAGGAGGTCAGGCTAAGTTATCCTGAAGTTATTAAAGCTTATCTTAAATGATCCTGATAATGTTGCTTTTCTAAAGATTTGATTTAACACCAAGTAGAAGGTAAAGAGTCTCTCTGGAGCTGCAGCCTACAACTACATAATGAAACCGACGCCCATTGGTGTTCTAATCTCTGAAGCAACAGTCCAGGAGCTTCTTCAGTTTATACCTCAATATGAGATTGGCGGTGCAACCCAGATGGAAGTTAGGTAACGTGTATATACTTGCAAATGCAAAAGTATACTTTAAATTAATCCGATTTGCATGCAAAAGAACAGATTTGTATGGTAAAAATGTTTCTGTATACTTTCATATTTCAGACAAACGTTGACTTTTTCAGGAACTAAAGTAACTCCCATCATTCCAATCAGTGCTGAATATTTTGCCCGTGGATCTTTACAATATGAATTTAGCACTGAGATTCTCTGGAATGCCATTCAGTTAATGAGAGTCAATAATCCACAGGCTCAAGTGAGAACATACATACAACTGTACTGTACTAATGCTTTGTCATTGCTCCCTTGTTTTAAATTAATATATTATTATTTTATCCTTTTTTCAATTTCTGGGGTTTCATCAGGTAATTGATGCTCTAAATCACCTTGCTACCATTAAACTTGAAGAAATCCATGGAGATGTTCCTCTAAAATTTATTCAGCTTATACAGCTCATGCGTTATGCAAGCCTGCATGATATTGAGGGAATCTGGACCCAGTTCAAAACCAGACCAAATTTCAGGTACATCAAACTCAGGTTTACACAGTCTAAAACAGTTACTTGCGAACTGTTACTTATCTCAGACACTCCTAAGGAAATGGATCCTAGATGCCATTCCTGCAATTGGCACCCCAGTTGCTTTAAAATTCATCAAGAAGACATTCTTGGCAGGTCAACTTTCAATTCCTGAGTTCACTCCGGTCCTTCTGGCCATTGTGCACATGGTCACTGCTAATTTGGACACCATAAGGATGTACTCTGTGCGTACACTCATATCCAAAGATTAACTTAAAGCTTACACTCCTTAGTATGCCAAATGATGTCTAACCTTCTGTACACTTCTATGTATAACCACAAAAGGATCTGGTTCTTAGTCATAAGGTTCAACAAATACCAGCAGTACGTGAAGTTGCCATGCTTGGATACGGGACCATGATTTCCAGGTACTGTGCTGGTTCTTCTGCATGCCCAGTGGAGCTTTTGAAGGTAAAAAAAAACCTTCACTAATCTGAATTTTCAAATGAGTGACTTGACTTTATATACTGTGTGTATACCTGGAGATAAAGAAATCTTCCCTTTTTCTTCAAGCCCATTCATGACATTGCTGCTGACGTGACTGCTAAAGCTGACATTGCAGCAGTCACTCTAATTTTGAAAGTCTTGGCCAATGCCGGTCACCCTGGTAGCATTAAACCAATCATTAAGGTTCTACCAGTATTGAAGAACTCTGCATCTACGTTCCCATTGAAAGTTCAAGTTGATGCCATTTTGGCTCTAAAGGTCATTGCCAAAAAGGAACCTAAACAGGTTAGTCTGATTTCTGACTCATGCTTTGCTTCGTTATATTGTTAAATGATTATGTCAATACCATTATGTGGGTTGCAATGTGCATTTGCATTTTAGGTTCAGGAGGTACTTGTGCATCTCTTTATGAACCAAGATCTCCACCCTGAGCTACGCATGGTCTCATGGATTGCTCTTTTTGAGACAAAGCCAGGCATGGGTTTAGTAAACAATCTTGCACATGCTCTGCAGAAGGAAACAAGTTTACAGGTGGCCAGCCTTGCGTACTCTCATTTAAAAGCTTTGACAAAGAGCATTTCCCCTGACCTTGCTTCGATGTGAGTTTACACTCAACATGCCTGAAATACAGTGTGGTCCAAAATTCCATTATATATTATATATAGAGGAGCAAGTAGCTCCTGTGTCTACATGAAATGTGTATTTTGTAGATCACATTGAAAATGTAAATCTGGACATTTAATTTACATTTTGAAATTATCATAAATTCTACTCTATTTTATGAGCAAATATTATAACAGCTGCTCAACAACTTATTTTCCTCACTATTAAATTAAATATATTAAATTAAAAAAATATGTTTTCATTAGTGGTTTCTGACTTTTAGACCCCACCAGATTGTCTAGCATGGGGCTGTTTTGAAATCTCATTATTATCCATCAATACACAATCTATCTTTTTCCTCTTTAGTGCTGCAGTCTGCAACGTTGCCATAAAGATTTTAAGCCCAAAACTGGACAAACTCAGCTACCGTTACAGCAAAGCATTAGTCTTGGATGGTTATCAGAGTAAGTCCTAATGGTACGACATGCATGGTGATGATTTCTTCTGAAAACTTACCATTAGTATTCATGTTTAGGTTCTTATATGATTGGAGCTGCTGGTAGTGCTTTCATCATTAATGATGCAGCCACCATCCTGCCCAGAGCTGTTGTAGCTAAAGCACGTGCTTACCTGGCTGGAGCTGCAGCTGATGTGATTGAGGTAAGTAGCTTTGACGATAACTGCTCTATTTAATTTCTTTAAAAATGTTTTAATCTTAACAGTGCTTACATTCAGGTTGGCATCAGAACTGACGGAATTCAGGAGGCCGTTCTGAAATCTCCACTTCTAAATGAGGACAGGCTACCCAAGATGGAACAAGTGCTTAATGCAGTAAGAGTATACTGTATGCTTTTTATACTTGTATATGTGTGTGTGTGTAGCTATAATATTTTTTAAATTACTTACTTTTTTGTCTAATTGTTTTAATGTTATAAACTGCAGCTGAAAGCTTTCAAGGCCCTACCAAACAAGCAGCCCCTGGGCTCAATCTATGTGAAACTCTTTGGACAAGAGATCGCTTTTGTAAATATCGACAAAGCAATGATTGAACAGGCAACACAGGTAAATAAATTTTGGCTATATGATTTCCTTTGCATTTTAAGCTTTTTAGACATTCTCATTTTCAGTCTATTGAATATCCACCCAAGCTATAGATTGCTATGTTAAATTTTTGATAGTTCATCTTTGTGATCAATCTCACTATTTGAAACTTAAGTTTAAAATCAACCCTAGTTTTTTTTAAAACTGTCAATCAAATTCTATCTACAGTTTGCTATTGGAGGTTATATACCTGAGCTGGCCATTGAGGCTCTTAAAGCCTTGCAGAATGGCATTGCGTTCCAGTATGCCAAGCCACTGCTGGTAGCAGAGGTACGTCACATCTTCCCATCAGCAGCTGGTGTGCCCATGGAGCTCAGTTTGTATACTGCTGCTGTTGCTGCTGCTAATCTGAAAGGTAAAACAGTTTCAAAACCACAAGATTCTTTCTGAATTTCAAACCTTTATTTTTTAATCATTAATTCTTTGCTGTTTTGTCCAGTCCAGGCTATTGTAACACCACCTGTAACTGAGGCCATCAATGTGGCCCATTTAATGAAGACAGATGTAAAGTTAACTGCCGAGGTTGCACCAAGCATTGCCTTACAGACGTTTGCAGTAATGGGGGTAAACACTGGCTTTATTCAGGCTTCTTCAGTGGCTAGAGGAAAAATCCGCACATATTTGCCTCTGAAAGTGGAGGCAAAGGTTGACATCCTGAATGCTAATTTCAAGATACAGGCCTTTCCTGTTGTGTTTCCAGTGCGTGTTGCAACAGCACGGTACAAAATATTTTGGGTAGACTAGTTATCGCTGCTCTCGTTGTCCTCTTTACTTGCTCCTTAACTAAAGTTTCATTTCTTCTTGTCCAACACTAGTTTCAATACTTTGGTAGCAGCTGGAAACATTAAGGAAATAGAGTCAGAAAGGATTAGACCAATAGTACCAGACACAGTAGCTGTTGAACATTCCCAGGATACACTTGGCTCCTCGGGTTCACCTGGAGATGTGGTAAGCGCATACTAGAAATGCAAAGGTCATGGGTTTTATTCCCAGTCACTTTGGAAAAAAGCTTGTGCCAAATCCTAAAATTCTGAAAATGCTAATTTTGTGTATTTCTAACAGTCTTATGGTTGTCTTATACTTGTTTACATAGTCATCTGAAACAGTTAAAGCTGCTATGGAATCTGAAATGAGGAGTAGTGTTCCACTTAACAAAAGTCTATGTTCTACATTATCTTACGTTGGAATCAAAGCATGCGTGGAGGTTATGTCATGTAACGCTGCTTTTATTAAAAACACCACCCTGTATAACATGATTGGACAGCATGGAGTACATATTATAATAGCTCGAGGCAAGTGTCCAAACCCAAATGTTTGTTAAATTTATTACATTTTTATATAATTTTATACTGAAATTGATTTATAATGTATTGACAGCTGATGGTCCTGCTGTAGAGGCACTAGAGTTTGAGGTCCAAATGGGCCCTCGAGCAGCTAAGAAGCTCCTTGAAAAAACTAACAATGTCACTACAGAGACTCCCAAAGTCAGGACCATCTTGCAGAAACTAAGGGAAATTCTGGAGGGTGATCAGAGAAACAACAACTCCAGCTCAGTCAGGTTCTTCAACCAAGACAGACTGCTTTACCATGAAAGCATCAGCAGCCACAGCCTAAGTTCCAGTAGCTCTTCCAACTCTCATATGTCCAAAGTAAATTCTAAATTAAAATATTAAGTTATATTAGTATCGTAACTATAGACTATAATTTGATACATCTTTTTAATCTAGTTTTTGTTTTAATAAAAACAATTTTGTTTTGTGTCACTAACAACAGTGGTGGATGTTTCATTTCTTTACATGGTTGTAGGCAAGATTTCTTGGAGAATCTGTTCCTCCACTGATAGCAGTCATTGCACGTGTTGTAAGATCCGATCACAAGTTGTTGGGGTACCAATTTGCTGCTTATTTGGACAAGCCCTCCTCAAGAATGCAGATCCTTATGGCTTCTATCTCAGAAAAAGACAACTGGAAGATGTGTGTTGATGGTGTCCTACTGAGCAAGCACAAAGCTGCTGTAAGAAACTTTTATGGGTTTATGGTTCAGCCACCTTCTAGTATTAGAATGAAACAATGAAACATTGCTTCTATCTAGGCAAAGATTGCCTGGGGTGCAGAGTGCCAGCAATATACAACTACTATCAATGTAGAGACTGGTCATCTTAGTCCAAGTCTTGTGGCTCATCTTAAAGTGAAGTGTGAGAAGCTGCCCACTATTATTATCATCTATGTTAAGAGGTTGGTTTCTTCTGTTTAAATTTCAAAGACAATCCCTGTCTTGTAATCATCTAACTGGAGAAGAATTATATCTGATTATCACCAGAGGTGGGAAGGAAAAATCTATCTATTTCAATATTTTGAAAATAAAGAAATAAAGATCTCTTTTTATTATTTCACATAAATTTCGTTAAGAATAACACCACCATTTGGAAGGTCAAAAGGCAAAAGTGATGTAGCATTAGGTCAACGCACATTCAAAACATTTTTTTTTAACTTTTCAAGCTTGTCTGAGTACATTCCTGCTGCAGCTCATATGACTGGATTGGCTATTAGCAATGCTAAAAACAATGCAAGACAGATTGAAGTGATCGTGCTTGCCCCTACTGAAAGGACACTAGACATCATCATTAAAACCCCAGCAGTAAGTAACAATCTATTGTAATTATTGATCCTATATCATTTTTGACAGCACTTTTTAAGATCTGTGGATTTACAGATGACCCTGTCCAAATCAGGCTTGGAATTACCCATTGCTTTGCCTTTTAAAAGTGAGGCTATTTATTCCACTCAAGGACAAGATGTCATGGGCATCATTTGGAATCTTTATGCAGAGGCGAATTCAGGTTAGTAAAGTTAGTGTACACTATAGTACGTGTCTAAAATAAAAGTCTACACTAAGTGTTTTGTTCATTCTGTAATTTAGCTAAATGCTCTATGGTCAGAAACACTTTGACCACATTCAACAACAGGAAGTTCAACTATGAAATTCCACCATCCTGCTACCAGATCTTGGTTCAAGATTGTACTTCGGAGCATAAATTTATGGTCCTAATGAAACAGGACGAGGTCTTTAGGTACAAAGTCCTGAACGTTAAGGTGGCTGACATGTAAGTCCAGCTTACTGGGATTCCTACTGCCATTATTCCGTACAAATACAATTTCATTGCAATATGTAAAAAAGCAATATTTTCCCACAACAGTGATGTTGACCTGTATCACCAGGACAGTGCAACAAAGGTTCAAATGAATGGAATTGATGTACCAATCAGCAATCTTTCATACAAACACCCAACAGGTTGAGGTTCTCTGAACTTTAATTTGGTATAAAAGTCTGTTGCTTTTGTTTTACTGTTGTTTTGACTGATATTTATGGGAAAGGAGTCATTTACTAGGTTTTCTTTAATTTAGGAAGCATACAAATGGCAACAAAAGGTCAGGGTATCTACCTCTATGCCCCAGACCTTGGTCTTCAAGAGGTCTATTATGCTAATGGCCAGTGGAAGGTATGCTTGAACTGGACAGTAAATATTTTACAAAACAGGATATTGTTATTTAATGTAGAGAAAGATTTTAAAAAGCCTGATTTTGCAGATTTATATTGTGGATTGGATGAGGGGGCAAACTTGTGGTCTTTGTGGAAAGGCTGATGGAGAGATGAAACAGGAGTACCGCACCCCCAGTGGACAACTGACTGAAAGCCCAACCATCTTTGCCCACTCATGGGTGCTTAGTGCTGATAGCTGTCTTTATGCTACCCGTAGGTGTTGTGATACTTAGTTGCTTAAAACAATATGCAATATTGTGGACCCCAAAATGTGCAAAGGCTTTTTAAAAGCTAAATGCTTTAATGTACACCAGTTCTCCTAGAGTGTTACATGAAGCTTGAACCTGTGAATTTGGAAATGCAAATGACAGCTAAACAAAACTTCAAATGTCACAGATACTACTTCCTGCTCGTAAGCATGGCAGTAATATACTACTGCCATACTACCTTGTCCCACAAAATCTGCTGCAATTTCGTATTGATTTGTTTTTTGTTAATGCTTTGTTTCAGCCTCCAGATTGAACCACTCTGAAAATATGAACAGTGACTATGAGAAGAATGAAGATCTGACTGAAACTGAAGTTTAATTAGCTTGTTACTGTTCAGAAGGCTGTTTAAACTGTATCTCCGTTGCTGATAGTATACCTGATGGTGTCATTTTGAAATAGGCAATATAAAATGAGAATTAATAAATCACATGACTCAATGAATTGTCCTTTTACAGGTTATATTCCTATGAATAAAGAGGTGTTAAGATGAATCTGCAGATGCTAGATAAAAGATAAACATTTGTATCTTGATTTGTGCATTTTTAATAGCACAAAATAAGCAATAACCATATTGCAATCACATTCATTACACCTTGCAGTTTGCAAGATGTAAACAATTCAAACTGCCTTCAAAAACTCAGCAGCTGGAGCTGTCACAGCAGATAGGTTGTGAAACAATCAGGGTGCAACTACTCATTTGTAGCGGGTGTGGAATGTTACTTACTTAATATCTTGAGTCTGTTTACACCCATAATATTGATTTATTACTTTAATTTGTAGTTGTAAATTGTCAGTTGAAAGGAACATCAAAATCATTTCTTTTTAGGTGCAAAGGTAATCTACTGTTTAGTAAAATAAACTAATACGTTAGCACTTTAGCGATAACCTTTTGCTGGCATAATTAAGGTCCAGGGTAACCTAACCCAAAAACTGATAGCTCTATGTCATTAAGCCAAGTTAACGTAATGATTATTTGTATAATGTCACTTGGTGATGTTTTAAAGAGCAAAAAAGTAAAAATTAGCTTTAGGTTATTTTAAAATAAACTATCTTAAAACAGACATATTGCCATTTTAATCTTAATGGTCCTTAGTATCTTGAACATGCACTCTGAGGTTCATGGTAATTTTTATACATTTAAAAATGCATAGAACATATATAAACATGATAGTACCTACAGTACAAGTACCTACAGTAAACTCAGATGAAATGAGCTACGTTCAAAGACATTGTAATAATAATGCCAATAAACACACACCTGGTAGTGCGTATATTGTATTGATTGCACTAATTTGCTACATTGCTTGATAAGAGCAAACATTTTAAAGTTTAAGCTTAAATTTAAATTACAGTTTTATACCAAGGCATGCCTCTTTTATTGCACAGAAGTTAAAATAGATAGCTGGTTTTATTTTGCATCTCATTCAAATGGCCAAGTAGGATTTCAATCTTAATTTTATGGTAAACATTAAACCTTAATAGATAGCTAGAGATTATTTTATTACATTTATAGATGTTTATCAGTTACTGTGGTCTTTCTAGTGTGCAAATGTGCTTAAAACACGTTTAAAATGTAAGATTTCTTCACGTCTAATTCCAAAGTTCTAATGTCATCTAATGTCATTTCATCCATTCAGTACAAACAAATACAACACTATTGCTGTTAACATTACATTTTTGATTACATGAAAGGCCAGGGTAACCTAACATTAAACTGAACGCTTTATGCAATCAAGCTACATGCACGCAAATAGTTTAGTTTTTTTTTGCTAAAAAAAAACAACATAAAAATGGTGGTTTTGTTTACTATAGTATAGATACTCTGCAGCCAACCATATGTAAAAAATTCATTATTTAATAATGCATTATTTAATAAATGGCTGCCATCAAGGCAGGTCTTTGAAGAAAAGTTATTACTTATAATATTAAAAAAAGCTACAAATATTGATTTTGTACTACTGTAACAGTCATAAGCAATTAATTTATAAGTAAAATATATGATGATGTTCTTTGGCATTATTTAATAAATATAAAAAAAATGTTTTTTAACCTTCTGTTTCACACTATGGACATTGGCCTGGAGGATGACATGATGAGAGGCCAGGGTAACCTAACTTCTAATTGATATCCAAGTACAAATCAGTTGACCAACTGTTAA
>JAZGTK010015478.1:0-13187 GCA_036877625.1 Ambastaia sidthimunki
TGGTATAAATGTTTTTTTCAGTTTTTAATATTGTTACACCTCTAAGATTTATACATATATTTGCACTATAGGCATTAAAACAATATGACATAGGCTTTTTCATTTACTTCATAAAGGTTGTTTTTAGCATAAATTTTTTCCTTGGTCTTGCTTAGTGGGACTGAACTGGAAAATATTATGAATGTCTCAAGTTTTTTTCATACTTTTTATCACGACTGTAATGAAACAGATTCAATTAAAGAAAAAGTGTTAAAGTGTTATGACACTGTTTGGTAATGAATATCTATCTATATATATATATAATCAAATATATATCAAATAAATAATCACATTTTAAAATTACACTAAATATAAAAACAACAACACACTCACACTACTTTGCACTGGACTAGACTGCACTGCACTTCACTACACTACACTACACTACACTACACTACACTACACTACACTACACTACACTACACTACACTACACTAGGCTCTCTTTACAGCACATTTTAAAATCATGCCTAATGTGTTAAACCCTTAATGAGACAAGCTAAAAGAGAGGAAAAGCCCATCATTTTCTGTCATTACAATAATTGTACATGTTGTGTGCTAAATATTATTCAATTACATCTTATGTGTAATACACAATGTTTTTTTATTCACTACACAATAATTATGCAGTTATTTTGTATGTAAGTTAGACAGTGTTTAAACCTTAAGGTGAATAAGTAATAGTCCTTGAAGTTCAACCAAAATAGTCAATGAAGCATCCTGCTGTCTGGCTGGAGCAGAATGTAGTTTCCAGTCATACATTAATTTATAGACATTGAAATCCAGTTTAAATGACTGGAAGGATGCAGGAATAATGACTGGAATGATCTGGTCACTGTCTGAGGATGAACTTTAGAGCTCTGTCAACAATAATCAATGCAGCCTAAAGCTAATATACATGCTAGTGACACCTTACTTAAGAATTTGTATTGTTCAAGGTTTAAAATGATGAGAAGTAGGTAAATAATGTACTGTAGACTTCATATTCCAAGCTTTCATGCTGAAATTCCTTAGTGATTTTAACACCTCTCTCTTTATATAATTGTTCTGTAAATAATGCCTGTATTTTCTTAATGGTGTCTGGGGTTTAATAATACTACAGTACATGACAGCTGGCTCATTATCACATGCTTTACATTATCACATATTCTTTAGAATGAAGCTGCTCTCTACAACACCAGCTAGAAGAAACATACACATTTCCTGTCACATGATGTTGTTTCCATGGTAAACCGAAAGGGTTTGAATCAAGGTTTGACTTTGTTGGGTTCTAAAGTCCATTTTAAGAGTTAAACATGTTACAGACAGACTGAGTCACGTAGCCCAGTAGTTTATGGAAATAGATGCAGGTTTTTAATGAAAGCTGTTTCACTAATTCTACCATAGAGATGTTGTAATATGAACATTCAGAACATTTCAGAATGTTCTGTGAACATTGTAGAATGTCAAATGAATATCAGATATCACGTGTACATATGAAAAGGGCAGAATAAAAGCATTAAGGAGGCAAATACTACACACATAATGAATTTACTTACACAATATGCAGATTCCAGTCTATGTTGGTTTATGTAAGCCACTGTGGTGGTGGGAGTCTTTACTTACTCTCTCAGAGCTTTAGAGTGCTCTCTCTCTTTCTCTCGCTCTCTCGTACTTCTCTTTCACCCCTCTCACAATGCTTTTTTTTACATATCAGAAGTGTGACCATTTCAGAATATGACATTTGAATGGCTTTCTTACAGCTGGACTCATTTAATTAACATTTCATTTTTTTAACATTAAAGCTGCACTATTTTTTCCCTCATTAAAAACTTCTTACCCTAAAAGTAAATGAGTCACGCCTGTCCAGTCATATCAGTAGCCTTTTGAAAAGCTGTTGTTTTTTTTACAAGGATCGGGTCACCTCATGGGGGCTGCCATGGTGTGGTCACATGACCAGTCAGATATTACTGGCTAACCGTGGACACCTTTACTCAATGACTAAAGTGGTGGTGGATGACTGTGAATACTACATTTCTACCTGAAAAAATGTGCTTTAACATGATGTTGCATCCACATCTCTTGAAGATAATTCTCCAAGATGACTGCTTGTCCATCTTATTGTTTTTTATTCCATTTTGATGTGTTTTTAACAGTGTTTGAGCTGTATATTTGCTACTAACACCAATTTTTGAGTTGATGTCCTATTGCATAATAACACTCATAACCAATAATGTTTGAGCAGCTGGCTATACTATATATAAAGTGCTTTTATGTTTGTATGTTGCTACTGTCTGCTTATCTGCTTCTTTCTCTGCCCAATTCTGTCTTCTTTTTTGCTTTTCGTTTGCCATCCCTTCTCCTCTTTCTCCCTTCTTCTCCTGTTCTATCTCTCCTGCTCTCTCTTTCTCTATCTCTTTCTGTGTCTCTCTCTCTCTCAGAGGTATCAGACTACATTCATCTTCCAGTTGCTCCACACTCACTCATCTCTTGTCAACCTTCAGTTCTCATCAGTCTGCTAAAAGCCACAGTCACCATCAGTTCTGCTGCCCATCCAGGCTGGGCAAAACCGCCCTATCTTCTGAGTGGGCCAGGTAAGGGCCGGCAGAGGGCTGACAGACCCAAAATCCCACTCTATTCCTTAATCCTGTCTTAACTCCTTAACTCCTGTCTTAAAGTTTTATCTTCTGTCGTACTGTATCCTGTCATTCCATCATCTTTAGTCTAACACAGTGTCCTAAACACAGAGGGATGTTATTTGCATTGAAAGTAATGCATTGCCTTAGTTTGTTAGTCCCAAATAGTTTAACTAATTGTGTTACATGATTACTTTCTATGTAGTGTTTAGTTTCTATTTTGCCTGAGGCTCTTCAGAGTTGTTGTGGAAAGGTAGAGCTGTGTTTGACTTTCTGTGTATGTTTTTCTTTAAGTGGTATTTTATGCTATAGAAAAGTGTTTTCCCCAACATAGATGCTGCATAGCTTGATGGGTTGACAGCTTTGTTGATTATTATGGCAAACGTGTGCCATATAGACCAAGGAGGTCTATAATGCCTGAAGTGAGCTATCCATAAGAATTCCCATTCATTTTAACTGCAGTTACCCGACTGCCTCATGCAGCCCTATAAGTCTGAGACTTATGCTGTCATTTTTGCTCACGGGTGCTTGGGCACTCTGGAAACATTTTTTGAGCCAATGACCTCAACTGTGACTGTAGCACAGACAAAAAACAAGATAGAAATGAAGACTCAGAAATAAAACTCAGAAACAGACTCCTCTGACATTACAATGAATAAGCATACAGTACCGTATTATCCAATTACATTATATGCATTACACAAGTCATGTGTTTATTTAATACATTAAATTATGAAATCATTTAATGTTATTAGAGCAACACTGGAACTGTAAGAAGAAAGATTAATAGTCTTTGTAGTTAAAGCAGAACTGTCTGTGGGGATGCAGGCAGTGATAGATAAAGCATCCTGCTGTCTGTCTGGAATAGACTGTAGTTGGCAGACAAATTACAGACAGAGTCCTTCTCAAATGACTGTAAATGACTGGGCTGTTAACTCATCCAGCTCCACAACATCTGTACAGTGATACAGCTTTTAAATGATATGTTTTAAAGAAAACACTTTTCTGTAAATACCATAAGACAGATCACTCTCGAGTCATTTCATACAAATAATAAGAGTAAAGTAAAGTAGTAAAGTAGTGATTAATGTCTTACAGTCTAAAGATTGTCATATACAGTTGCCACGTCTTTCACTTCCCATCAGCTGAGCCTTCGCAAAGCCCCGCCTAAAAAGCATTACTGACCAATCATTTCTTAGGAACTGTTGCCAACTGCCTGTTAATAATCTAAAAACAATGTTTTTAGTAACATGAATAATTTAACAGTAATTTATTTAATTAATTAATTCATAAACATTGATTGTCCTTTTCATTTACATTTTACATATATTAATTTAGCAGACGTTTTAATCCACATCAGCTTACAAAGAGAGGATGCACAGGATGCAGTTTCCTTAAACTGTACCATTTAAAGCTGTGTGTGCATGTCTGTGAGGAGAATGCTTCCCAAAATAAGTGCAACCTCATTACTGTGGCCCCTGTCGGCCTCTTCACTTTCCTGTTTTCTGCACTGTAGTGTCATCATGTTTTGCTGTTTCTTTCTATTAACCCAGTATTACTCTGCATGTGATTCACTCTTATGAAGACAATATTAGAGGCTGTGTGGGGAGGGCAGTTTATTTAATAGTTTGAACTACTGTATGCCACAATATTAATTGTTCAGTCCGCGAAACATCAAAAATATTCCTTACCATAAAGATTTCAGAAGGTTTGGTTTTGAAAATTAGACCTAAATGATCTAGGACCTATTAACCCTATAAAACTGTGTGTAAATGAACTCTCCAAAGGGTTAAATTGGGTCTAAAGGTTGCAGAATGGTATTCTGGAACCTTTGAATAAAACATTGGCATTATGTTTCTCAATTGACTTTTTTGTAAGCTCCAGTCCAGTTTTTGTTCAGACCAGTATGCACATTTCATCTGTATTTAGTAAGTGTACTCAAAATAAGTATTCAAAGTTCATTGGATTAAAAATATACTTCTTTGTGGTCAGACCCTTATAGAGGTTTTTTATGATTATTTGTCAATAACAGAAAATAACAGTAAATTCAACCTTACTTTGTTAAAATCACAACATAAAATACAACCGAAATTGCCCCAGTTTCTCATATACACCCACTAATTTGCATTTCAATTTTGCTTGGGAAGTTGTGGGCTGCACTATAAAAACTGTGTAAAAGCACTGATTATGTCATATACTGTCTAGGGGATAATTTTAGGGTTTCTCATCTCCAGAATCCCAATATAACCCATATTTATATTCCTCACAGTCACAATTGCCCCACAATAATTTCATTACATTAAAAAAAAATAGTTTAATTTAACATGGCCTCTACTTTCAGACATAATCACATATTTATATGCTAATACAATGAAATGGTAAATGGATCCTGAAGCCAATGCTACAAAGAATTCAGTTAAAAGATAACACAAAGTATAAGTAAATTGGAATGTATTGAGTCTGCCATCTAGTGGACACAACTAAACAAAGCGCTTCTGACTTTGGATCAAACATATTCTTTCCTCCTTAAGGTGGAAGTAGTTATTTGTTTGTAACATTTGTGATTTTTCATGTTTTCTATCTATTTCATCCCTTTCTTTTGACTCTCTGTCACTGTGTCTCTGTCTCTTTCAAACTTCTGACTTTTGTCCTGCATTCATCAGTGAGGAAGAGGAGAAGGAGGGCGAGATTGATTCTGTGCATCAGTTCTGTTGCACCGCCTCTGGGTGCAGTAGCCCCTCCTCTCCGTAACCGACAGCCAATCAGCATGACTGGAACTCTATGACTGACATTTATTATTTAGAAATAGCTGTAAAAAATGGCTTTTTTGTGGAACTCATGTAATTGTCTGTTATGTTATGTTTAGTCTTCTGTAAGCTACTGTAACAATTGTCTAATTTTGTAATTCTAGAACTTTACAGCATTTTCTAAACTAAAATCTTTTGTTGAAATAATTTAAAATGTTAAATGAACAGTCAGGTAACCCACAGATACAGTATTTGAAGCTGTGTGAGATGTTGGTTAGAGTTTAGTATTAATATTATAGAACATATGATCTTCTCCAGAAATATTACATTCATGTTAGGTTATTTGTTTCTTTATATTATAGTATACCTTTATTTCACTTACTGTAGATGTTTTTAGAAACTGTAGAAATGTACACAAGAACATTTTTGTGTATGTACAGCAACTCAAATGTCACTGTACTTGTATACATTAATTTTTTTGTTGTTCATAAGAATATTTAAACTTACACTTTAATTATCTTGTGTGTGTGTGGAGAGAAGGGAGGGATTTATTATACCCAAACATGCTGGCATGAAAATGGAAGAAATTTTATTATTAAAATTTTATCTTATTGATATTTTAACGTCTTTTAATAATTATTAAATGATTGCTTATGTCATTTTAACGTATGGAAGCACAATATCACAACAGATTCTTACTTACAGGCCACTTAAAATATATATCTATACAATAGAAATGGCAACTGTAATTCTTTAAAGATGCTATATGTACTTTTTAGTTGCTGTGTAATATATGAAGACATTTGTGAGTATGCCATTTATACAGTATATTGATTTTCCAAAAGAGGCTAAGCAATGTCATTCTCTAGTGCCCTTAATTGCACTGCTCTGATTGGCTGAGCAGCCTGGCATGTCAAATTCTGGCTTAACCAATGTTTGGGGTGGGACTTCCTGCTGCCTATAGCAGATGATGTAATATCTGGGACAACTGTTAAGAAACAGTCATGTTTTTCAATTGTGTGTGTTGCCACTACTGGCATAGAAATTACACACTGCACCTTTAAAACAAAATTTCAGCTGAATAAATGTGATGCCTAAAAAATCTTTTTTCTCTCTCTCTTATTGTCTTTCTCACATACACAGACATATAACTAGTGTAATTATCACCTTAATCCTTAACTAGCTCCACCCACTTTTTATTGCACATATTGTGCTCAGGAATGTCTGCAGTTAAATGAAAGCATTGCTCATTTCTTCTCTATCCTCAACTCCAGTGGTGTTAAAGTTGCATTAATCACCATATGCGTCAGGCAGCTATATTTACACACATTGTTTTCTCTATGCTGAGGCTGTCAAAAGACTGTCAAAAATGCAGTCATTCAACTCCACAGTTGAAGCAAGTATGCGAGTTTGAGCGAGTGTTTACGCTGTATGCGCATGTATGAGGGTGTGGTTGCTGTGACATTGGGCCAGTCTGAATGGATGTCTGTCTGTGTCAGCAACACGGTAAGTCTTCCACATTACCTCATTCTGTCATATATAATATTGTCCCTAATATATATATGATATAAAATATGATATAAAAAGAGATGCTGATTTTTTACAGTATGAAGTCTTTAGGAGTTACAGTTAGAGATGTTTGTGATAATCAGTGTTTTATATATAAACAAATCTCTTTATATATAAATAAACTTTGATGTGTAAAAAAGAGGAAATAGTGAGAAGCAATATTTGCAAATTGTTCTGTTTGGATTTTCAGGACCTCATAATTATTTACTGTAAATTATATATGTGTGAGTGTTTAGTGACTTTAGTGACTGTAGTTTTGTGTAGTGGTTCAGTTCAGGTCAGAACAGGAGACAAGTGAAAGTGTGTGTGTGTTCTTGTTTTTCCACTATTGTGGGTAACAAATGTCCCCACAAGGATGTAAAAAATCACACTACATTGTGGGGACCAGCCAGCAGCCCTCACAAAGCAAATTGATTATTAAACATACTGAATGATGCTTATTTGTAAATGTAAAAATTATGTAAGGTTATGCTTAGGGGTAGAGTGAGGGTTTAGGGGATAGAAAAGTCTATTGAAAGGCCCCCAGAAAGATAGCTGTTTATACAAATTTATAGCTGTATAAACTTGTGTGTGTGTGTGTTATGCCAAGACACTCAAGACACGGCAGGTGTGTATGCTAGGTATGTATGTGTATGTAAAGTAGACAGATAAGACTGAAAGCTGGAAATGCTCTTATAAAAAGAGAAGAAATATTAATTAGACATTTAAATTCTAAAATGCCACATGAAGAGTTATACTCAGACTGTCTCTTGACAAAAGATTCTTAGTTGTAAGTAGTTTCATTTCATCTTGTCAAGTGGGCATATCATATCTGACTGAAAGAGCGTCCTATAAGAAACTTTAAAATGTGTGATTTTGCTGAGATAGTCATGATTTGTGAAGCTTAACAATGATATTTTTGTGCCCTTCGTATCAGTTATTTTATTCTGTTATATTTGTTGGCAGTCAATCAATAATGAATGTACTGAAGCGACAGCTGAACGGAGAGCTGGAACACTTCAGCAGCCAAAACTTTCCTCTGTGTGTGTGTGTGTGTGTGTGTGTGTGTGTGTGGTGTTTTAAGTAGTTTTTCCATGCTTGTAATTTGTGAAAATCTGAGAAAAGGCTTTTAAAGGGCTGAAACTGACCAAGCTGCTCTTGACAGCCAGTTTCCTGTTTGATCTCAATAACACACAAATTGTCATCTTTTTAACTCAATTTTAGTTCTTTTATACACAGACTTTATGAATCTGTGTTGTAATCGGTAAAGTATTCAGGCCCAGCTTTGAGTCATTGACATTTTTGCCCCATATTTGTTTATTTACTGACATTAAATCGTAGCTTCGTCTGAGAGAATTGTGGGGTTTTTCTGGAAGATTCTAGCAGCTTCTCTCAGCATTTTGGCAGGGTTTTTTTTTTTCAATTTTTTTCTTCCAGCTGCTTCCATGCTCTGTCAGCTTGTTTGAGAAGGTCTAAGCTTTGAGTGGACCACTGGTGGACATTCAGACCCTTGTCATGGTGCCACCTCAAGCACTGTATTGGCTTTAAGTTTGAAATCCTTGTCATGTTGTTGAGACCTGCAGAACTGACTGAGGGCAGAATGGAACGTTGTTCATTTTGGACATTGTGTCTTTTTGTTTGAGTGAGTCACTTCAGGTTAATTACTAATTAACAGTGTGGGTCAGATATAGAGAAGATTTCTTTTGAAACATTTAATTCAGTTAAAAATAGTGTTCAAGCTGAATCTCACATATCCTGTCCAAAAAATTACCATTTTCCATTACCATTCTGTCAAATTTTACACAAAGGAAATGAAGACTACATTTAAGATCATTAAGATTTTTATTTTGACGAAAAGAAAGTCTTGTCAAAAATGTATTCAGAAATTTCATGCCAAATATGATTAAAAGTATTCACAATATAACTGATTATTTTTCACTCAAAACAAGAGTATCAAACACAAGAGAGTTTCAGACAAGGGTATCAGATTTCCACATGTTAAAATACATGTTATATAACCATTGATTGGTTCCTGTTCTCAGTTTGACTGGACAAACAGTGTTCCAAAACTGTTGATATCTCTTACATCTGTAATAGCACTGAAGCGCTTCAGTGTTCCTTTCACACAGGCTGTGTTTGCTTGTTGATAGTTATGGTTTGCTTGACTCACAATTGATTCTTGGCTTATTTAACTTTTTTGTTAGCAGAAATCAAAAATGAACAAAATAGCGTGACATATTGTGTCTAAAATATTAGAAATTTAGTATTAACTTCTTGGTTTAAAAACGAAATATGCAAAATGCAAAGAGTTGTGTGAACACAATATTCCACTTACTAATTATCAGCATGGCTGTAACTACATATTGTTAATTATTGGTAAGAAAATATAGTAAATATAAAGGGATCTGGATACTTGCTTTCACTGCATATTAAACTACAGAGGAAAATTGTGCAGCCTACATCTTACTGTAATAACACAGTCAGCTCAACATGTGACATGTCCATCCATTAAACCGTGCTTGTCAACAAAATACATAATTGAAATGTTTCAGATGTTTCAAATGTTAAAACTCTGTTGGTACAAACAGTGCTGTTGTCTTCACCTATTAGAATATGATTAGACTCTATAATGTAGCAAATTAACTGTATGATACTGGCACTGGAAGATAATGAGTAAAGATCAACGCCCACTGTCTTAACCCAGAGCAATTACATTACAAAAAGTGAGCATATTTGCTGAGTTTTATGTTCTCAGAGGCGTTTGATTGCTGATATTGTGTTTTTAATTCAACTCGCTCGGCAAGTTAGTACAACATTCCTGACTCGTTTGGAAAATAATAACCTGACAGTTCTGTTCTGCTTCCTTCTATAAACTGAAAGCAAGAATAAAACAAACAATATTTAATGCTGGAAAACAATGACAGCATAGACACTGGAGATCTTGAAAGTTAAACACAGCATGACAACACTGTATTATATCTTCAAACAGTACATAGACTGGCTCAAGCAATACAAAACATTACAGCTCATTAAATAACAGGTTAACTGGTGGCCCCCATTGTGGTCTTTCAGGAAAATACCTGGCAGTCAATCCTAATAGCTTCCTATGTTTAATCCTTCAACATTAGCATCACACATAGCTGGTACAGCCATTAGCAGATTTGTTAAAAGCGCTTGGCTCATGTTTGCGTTTGTTGTATTATTAAGTAATAATATAAAGGACATTCCTCAGGCATTATCCAGCTGTCATTATAATGTGGGTTAATTAAAAAGGTCAGATTACAGTCTGTCATTGTTATGTTGTTTTTTAAGCAAGGAAGCTCATGCTACATAAAGAAAAAGAGAGATATTGCAATTTTTAGTTTAATGTAAGTTACGGTGTTTCAAATGTTTTAAATGCCACTTTTCTTGATAATAAATAATATTATGATAATAATTTAGATTTTGTGTTTTACATTCCTGTAGTTTAATAGTAGACCAGGACACTAACAACACCAAGGTCAGTTTAAATGAATTCTCAGAAACAAATTCTTGGGTTAAAGACTTTTGCCAACTGAACATATGTACATAAATGTAATCATTTTAAACACTGCCATTTATTTTTGCAAATTCAATGTTTTCTTTCTCTTTTTGTTGCACAGACATCTATGGTAGAAGGTGCTGTTGTTTAATTAGGTATATCTGTATAGTTCTGTATAGTATCTGTGTAGTATACTCTTACAATCTTACAACCTGCAACTTATCCACCAACACCCACAGTTACTGTATTAATGCTGCATATCTATAGCAACACTCTCTCCAATGACTGCCTCACCTCCCACAGTGGTTGCATGGCAACTGTCACTAAGCAACCCTACCTCTCTCCTACATGTGTGAGGGGTGGGCGTGGGAGGAACAAGGAAATGAAGACGTGATACAGAAGTTATCTTATGTGCAGTTGTTTTATCAGCATTCCCAGAATAAAAGGGCTTTGTTTGTCATTAAATGTAGGTAGCGGGTATCAGATTGTCTTTTAAAAGCTTGCTGCGGTGTCAGGATCGTATTTGCTAAAATAAACTGTAGCCAACTTCAAAACCACTGCGTATGTAAAATAGAGAGATAGATTCTTAAATAAGATCCACATGCCCAAGGAGCTCCAATTAGCAGGACTTACCTGACTACCGAGTAATGTTTTGAGGGCTTTGCTATTCTCAAGACATCAGATTTGCACAGACACATTGCACCTCAGTTGCAAAATGTAATGAGCAGGAGGTATTTAGGTGTGATTTAGCCAGAGATAATCAAAGCCATGCTAATATTAATTACAGTGCAGTTTAAGAAGTTAATAAACCAGTAACTAATTACATTTCAGATATTTATGAATTATATCTATTTTTTCTTAACAACAAAAATTTTTCCAAAAAAGGCCAAAGAAGCAGGAACAACAGCACACACATTGACTGCTAGTTTAAAACTAGAACTTATGCTAAATATGAGCTCAAAACTCCAATCAAATTAAAGGACTGGAACTAATAATATACTGTATAGTAGATACTATAGACTTTGACATATGATGTACCATAACATTATTATACAAAAGAAACCAATTATATATATTATATAATATATAGATTTTATTACATTGAGTATATTAAATAAACTTTTATAAACATACTTTTTAAGTCACTATCATTATTTAGCTAAAGTTAGGCATCTCTCTAGACGAACAAAATCACGTAAAAGATGTTAACCTCAAATAACGTTTGAGAGCAGTTTCAAAACTTGTCCATTTACTTAATTATGTATATCAAAGTTACTGTATTTAAACAGTGCCAGGCTGCTGATAGGCATCCATGCAAACTGAACTATATGAAGTGGCTCTGCATCACTAACAGGCATTCAGACCACAGCAATGTAATATTATCAAGCAAACAAGATTTGACCAAGAAAACTGAGAATGCTTTAACATAAATAAATATGTTTGGCTTGTTTAGCTAACCATCCCTGGTGCAAATTTAAGACATGTCATACTGACAGGCCTGAAGGTCTCTCACTCCTAAACGACATTAAAAGCCCAAAGAAATACTGTCTTAGAAGTGAGAAATTTAACTGCCACAGTTTCAATAGGGTCACAGGGAGCCGTAGATAAGCCTTCTAGCAACACAGCCTGGTCCCAAGTTGGAATTCTGCTGCAGCTTGCAGGCCTCAGCCTTAGGCTTCAACTAATTATCTTTTTTTAGAACAAACACACAGATCACAGAAAAATTAGACAATTCACACAGAGCGCTTGCTGAGGCACAGAAGCTAATGCAGGTCATTAGCACATGTGCTTCAGAAACAATCATACAGAGTCATTCCCAAAGCATCACAATAGCGACTCACGTTCCGCTAAAACTTATGTTATTTATTACAGTTGTGGGAAAATCAGACATTAGTAGAAAGGATATTAGCTGAGCTTGAAGCCAGTGACATCTTCCGGGAATATTGAAAATTCAGCTGGATCTATTTGGCCTCATAAATATAACTTAACTTTAAAACAAGTACCCAGAGGAAAAATGATTAAATTGTTTTTTTATAGCTTAAGAGCTCCCAATTACAGTGTTTCTGAAAAAGCTATAGTCATGGAAAATACAGAGCAGCACAACAAACATGCTCAAACTGCTTTATCACTAACTTTCCATAGATGATTTATACAAACACCTGTTTAAATTTATACAAACACCTCAGTCTGACAGATATTATTAAGAGGATCACATGTAAAAACATGCAGGGCATTCTAAAGCTGAGGGGGAGACACACTGGCTATGGCTTACATATCGGGTCACTCTTCCAGGGTCACTGGCTTTGGCAAATTACACTGCACTTGAAAAAATGAAGGAATGGAGGGAGTGGTCCTCTGTCATGTGACCAGGAGGTGATGACCTACTGACAGCTGCTCATAACTGCAGAACAATTCTAAAGCCACAAAGTTAAGCTCTTTGGTGGATTCCAGGAGTTTGTAATGACTTTCTTGACAAATTTGGACCTAAGTGAAGTGAAGTCTTTTGTACACAGAGTGGATTTGTACATATTGTCTGTGGTGTCCATTTGGTGGATTTAAGTAAATGTGGTAAGTGTGCAGGTAAAGTTTCCAGGTTTCTGTTGACAGAGTAGTTACCATCTGCTGTTCTGTGTTACAAGCCTGTTTGGCTGCAGGTTTCTGGTTTCATACATACAGCAGAGGGTAACAGAAGAGTATTGTGCTTTTGTAAAGATTTGGG
>JAZGTK010015479.1:0-13187 GCA_036877625.1 Ambastaia sidthimunki
TTTCTAGTAAAGGTTCATCTGTTTTCCTTTGACGTCAACTTCTCACTTGACACAAATATATTGTAATGCGAGATGTGATTATTTCCAATACAGTTTCAGAATTACAGTCGCACATGTACCTGCAGATGTCAACAATACACATTTACTTTGGGTTGCAGTTTCCACTTGTTGTGGAAGTAATTTATGCACTTCAGATGCGAGTGTGTAAACATTCTACAATATTGGGGTTACAGAACACGCACTGAGCACTAGAAATAAGCAAATTTTTTTCTAACTTAACTGTTGTATTTGAATACTCCACTGTACAGACTGAAAAAAACTTCAAAATATTTTGAATATTGTCCAATCTTTATTTGCATTACAATATGGAATACAAAACAAAGACAGACTTCTAGTTCTTATAGCCACAGCTGGGTCTGCGACCACGGGCACGCTCAAACTTCCTGCCTTTGGAACGCACATAGGGCCTGGAGTAAAGGAGACAGAGATGGTTGAGTTGGATTGTTTGGCACAAATCAACATTATGGTAAAGCTAACATTAACTTTATGGTGGCTTGAAATTAAAAGTGCATGTTTATTTCTTACTTGGTGTGGCTGTGGGGGGTTCCAGGAGCTTTGCCAAAATGTCTGTACACCTCTCTGGCCTTACGGGGTCCTACAAATAAACAAAAGGATCATTAAAACCTTAACCCAATCCATCTTTAACAATTTAGATTCTTAATATTTAAAAAAACAAAACATGTTGATCAGATAAAGTTGAAAGGGGCTGCAAGGTTTAAAATGTCTCTTTTCTTACAACATTTCAATAGGTGAACAAGTCACTTCAGCAGTGGGTCCAACTACTTGTGCCGCATGTGTGCCCTGCCCTCAGTCTGGTACGTGAGGTTTTTACTATTGTAATCGACAGGGCACGTACACAGTCTGAAACTTTCTAAATAAAAGCATGACAGCACAACAACCTCTTGTATCAGCTGAAGATGCAAATTAAATCCATTTTAAAACCATCTAAAAACTAAAACTAAATCTGCTATTTTGAAACATTCTGGCTATATATATATATATATAAAAAAAAGGTTAAAGACAGGGTCCTCCCTACAACAAGCGTCGACGAGTGTTTAGCAAGAGCTTAAATTCAGCAGTATCTTGGCTCAGTCAAGACTGAGGAAAATAAACAAATGTAAACAAGCTTTATCTAAAAGACAACATCCTGAACCTTAATTTAGTTCCACAATATTCTGAAGGTTCCATTACCCTAACATTATTTTTTAAATGGACAGTACCACTCAAATTCACTCCGACACATTTCTGCATACAGTATCTTTAAACATCATCTGAAAAATTGTGTTTGCATAAATTGTAATTGAAAGCTTTATAAAGTATTTATAAAGCTCTAAAGCGGCATCCGTTTACAGTACAAGGTGCACAACAGCACTGGCACTTCACACACACTTACCTGACAACAGAATGGTGCCCTGTCCTCTAGGGGCAGTGAGGGCCAGCTGGTCAAAAGTCATGATCTGTCCTCCAGCCTTCAAAATCCTGTTGCGAGCACGAGAAGTCACCTTTAGGGCACAAACCTGCCAGAGGGCAAAAGAAACGGATCGGTTTGAAACAAGCTACACAAACACCTCATGGTGACCTCAAACTTCATTTTGCTGAAGAATGATTCATTCAGGTTAACACAACCCAATACTGACAAGATGAAAGAATAAAAACTACGGAATGCAAAAAAGTTAAAGAGACTCGATCACACTTAAATTTGTTTTTTTATGCAAACATTGTTCTCATACCCTTTGAGAAATATCATTCTTAGTTTTGTTCTGAACAAAGCAACAAGGAAAAAACATGCATACCACTTTAGCACCCAATGATGGCAACAATTTTGTATACACACTGCAGTTAGAAAACAAATATATAGTGACTACTCAGTAAACCCAGAACACTGAATCGTTAGTACACAATGCTTTCCACATCCACTCTTACCTTTAGTTTAGGAATATTCTGAATCCTGACATCATCAGTAATAGTTCCCACAACAACAGCAGTGAGGTTTTCACGGCCAGCAAGCTTCATCTTACGGATCTACAGAGCCAAAATAAATCAAAATAATCATCAAAGCATGTTCACACCATGCTAGGGCTGCACAACACTGAGAAAAAAAATTTAAATGCAAATTATATTAAAACTGAACATTATGTAGCTAACATGTTTCACATTTTTTCAGGAAAAAGCATCACTAGAACTTCCGATACAAATCTGTGTTATCTGTATGAACCAAAAGTTTATTATTAAAGATTTTGATGTATTAATATCACTGTTATTGCAAACCCTTTCAATATGCATGTTGCAAATTCACCTTTGTGATTACAAAATATTGTGCAGCCTTACACCTTGCTTGTTAACAAGCAGATGAGACAAAAAAATATGTAGACAAAGAGATACAAAGATGTACAGACAGAATCCTGGTGTGCAAACTCACCAGTCGAGACAGGGCCAGAGGGGGACGGTTGGTCTTGCTCATAAATAGTCGCCTCAGAATGACCTTGTTAAAGGGAGCATTAGACCGTCGAGCCAGGAATCTGTACAGCTATAACACATTGCCAAGCAAATTACACTATTATTACACGCTTGCAATAATGATAACTATGTAAAGTGCTACAAAGAGTACAACAGAGTTCTCAGGCGAGTTTTTTTACATTGGCCCTATGAAAATACATGACTAGTTTTACCTTGACTAAAAGCCTCAGGTAAATATCCTGACTTTTAGGCTCCTTCCTGTGAACCTTACGGTCCTTGTTGTGTCTGATGTCAACTCCCTGTAAAAAAACACAAACTCGTCAATACAATACACTTCACCAATATTGCACGAACTTGAGCACTTTAGTAATCTAGCAAACAGAATTTTATAGGGTTAATTCTATTAACAATATACTGTAGCAAATTGAATAGTGAAGGCTAGCGAATGGTTTGCCATACTCATACACTAGCCGGCAGCATTTACACATTTTTAGTAGTAATGAGTCGTTCAACAGCTAGTTATACGATATCAACAGAAGGGTAGATTATATTGTTGTCTCTGTGTCAGTGGAACATTTTGCTGTTACAAATGATTCATGTAACTCATATGGCTCAAAGAGCTCAACACAGCTAAGAAACCAATGAAGGCTAGCTTAGCCAACACGAGCCTTCCGTCTGCCTAGATAACGAAACAATGACTCCGTTTTAGCCGATTTTACACAATCAAAACACTTTCACGCATATTACTTAAACATTTAAGCTTGTATCACAAAACACTCTAATGGACATTTCTGTACAGCAACACGATGTGCAATAGACTGCATTTACTTCTTATATGTACAGACATAACCGATCATAATAAACAGATTTTCCAATTTATAAGCCAACTGGGAGACTCTAATTACTGCCTGCGCAACTTTAGAGCATTTATAACTAAGGATGGATGTAGATTTTGGACACTGGTGAACGCCATGAAATGCCAAACTACCTACCATCTTCGACTCAGAATGAAAAGGGAAAAGGAAAACTCGCGAGAACAAGCAAGACGAGATTACGGAACATTTTGAGTCATGTGACTTCAAACCGCGCGCTGATTGGTCCAATCACTCCACAGGTCTCTCGCTCAAAAACCTTCAACATCCACGTAGTAATGTGCCGTGTGCTGTAGAATACTCATCAAAGCTGCTTAAAGGCAGGCCTGTCATCTAAAAACGTGCAACGCTGCGCTACGCACTACGCAGAATAAACTTCTTTTGTGAGGAAACAGCTTATCATTCGACAGCCTGTCCGCTAATCTTCAACATGTTTTACATGAAACAATACTTTTGTTAGGAGCTGTAATATTACTATTTATTAATAGTTACTGTGTAGTATTATGTGATATTGTATATTGTCTAAAGGAAACAAAGACATATCGATGCTTTGTTTTGTTTTCAGGTTTTACCAAGTAAAACAAGAGTTGAATTTTAATGAGTATTATGACTACCAAACGCCTATGATGCTGATAAAATGTATTTTAATGATTAAGAAAAGGAAAAATTCATTAGAAATATTGTACTATATTGTATACTGTTTAATAGAAATAAATGACGTGTTTGACGTGCTTACTAATATGACTGCTGCGTAGTGGTGATGACAGTCGTGATATAAAACTGATTACATGTTAGAGTGAACTCGAAAAGGGTGACTAATACTACTGCTACGTACAATGAACATGTTTTATAACTAGCAGATTAAAATATATTCTTAAATTGTAACATGAAACTGCAACGTAAACTTTAGCTAACTGTCGTAAAATTCTTGGCGCCCGCCACTGATGTCATTGCAGTTATGGATTGGTTGATGTTCCTCGCGTGATCATTAACCGCATCATGTTTTCAATGCTGAATTAGCAGAGTTTCCCTCTCCCAAAAATAATAAAATATCTTTATTAATTTCATAATTGTGCTTAACAATACATCTTTATTTTTAAGATTTATAAACTTAATATTCCCAGTTCACTGCTTCCTGTTTGCTACGTTGTACTTACTGTTGCCGTAGCGGACGATGCTTAACAGGTAAGTTCATTATTAGTCATTAACTATAATTGTTATTATTAAATTCATGCAGAATAAGACGTTACATACGGGTCTTAATACAGGTCTTTATGCAAAACATTAGTTACCATTTAAAACAATTACAGTGTTTCCCATTAATTACTAAACTACGTAGGCCCGTCATTTAGTAATTTGTCCCGCCATAGTTTCAAAACGAACCGAAAATACTTTTTACACTACTTACAATAACATACAAATCGTTAACGTTGTTTCGGCAAAGCATCTGTCATACACCGTCAGTCAGACCACCACCCCCTTCTGCTACTGCCGCCACCCTCGATTCTGCTCCCACACGCGCAGGCGAGCACAAGAAGTTACGAGCGACAAATCCAGCGATCCACAAATTCTTAATTTTCATCATTTAGTAGCCCAGTGGAAATGACTGCTTGTTAAAAATGTAATATTAAAGCGTCGCGTTGTGTTACTTTACTATATTTTATAGTTTGTTTCATGTCAAGAAAATCAGAATATATGTAGAAAACGGCTTTAATGCGCGTTCAGTTATATTAAATTACATTACATAACATTTCAGAGAGTAGAAGCGAAACGGATCTTTAAGTGCCAACACTAGCCAGAACTAAATACTACGCGATTGCATCACGAATATGCTAATTAGCGAATGACGTTATCTAGCGCCGTAGTCTTATAAAATCTTGTAGAAAACAACTATTTCAATAAAAAGTGTTTAATTATTTAATTTAAAACAACGAATAAATATATTTTTCTCTCTATTAACAAAAGGACACTGCTATTTTTTTTAATTTTACAAACTTACAAAATGTTTAATATTAAAAAAATAAAAAGCACATGTGATGACGTCAACGATTCCCTTGCCAAGGAAACAGCATCAACAAACCTTGAGAATCAAACCTTTTAATTTAGATGTTAAAGTATTAAAAAGATTATTTAAAAACAACAGTTTTTTCAATTGTAGCAGTTATGTCCTACCCAGTGTTAGGTAAGAGCATAATATTACAGACATATAGATAGAAGTTACAGGTTTGACAATCTCATTTAAATTGTTATGGATATGACATTGCTTTTTTAAAACAGAACATGTGGTATTGAAAATGAACAAAGATTATATTTTTAAGATTTATTACCAATCTTTATAAATCTTGCTTCTTACCAGTTGCAGGATCTGTGAGAAACCCAGGTAATGAAGCTGGATTCTCTCAGCAATTCATTCCTGGATCCCAGACCTACACTACAACATACTCCACACAATATGCCACTCAGCATCTTCTGTCCAGTGGTAAACCTGCCAGCTGGGCTTTATGCTCACCTGTGTTTTTTATCACATCTGGTAGAGGTTTTACTGTCTCAGGTGAGCACATGTAGTATATTTTTAAAAATGAAAATAACTCATTCTGGCTTTTGACATACTATATTAAAAAAAAATTCTCCAGGTGGATACTGCACCTCTCAAATGCAAGGACATGGAACTAAATACCTGCCCACCCTGTCAGGTACATGTATATAATACTAATGTCTTACTATGTTACATGTATGTTACATATATATATATATATATGTGTGTGTGTGTGTGTGTGTGTTTAATTTAATTTTATTATGTCTATTAGATGGAGATACACTTAAGCGTACCTCAAGAAAAAGACATGCTGGGGACCCCCTGCTTCCTGAGATGGTGCCACCAAAGAAAAAATACAAGATTGGCTTGTATTACATTACACATAGAATGTGTAATGTTTGTATATAGTTTGTATATAGTTACTTAAATAAACTTGAACATCCATAATGTATTATTTTGCCTGATTTGGTTTGAGTAGAGATATATGAAGATTGCAACAAAATCTTTATTTTATCAACCAGCATGCTTAGATAGTTGCACAAAAAATGTTACAAGACATATACATTCCTTTCCCATTATATTTAACATTCCTCTGCTGCCTAAAATGACAGTCCAGGCCAAAGAGACTTCTCCTACATAGACACTATGAGCCACTGGTGGAACCAGGGTGAAATTTACAACCTAAGATTTAAAGAAAAAATATTAGGAAATATTATGGAGCATGGACAATTAAAGGTCCGCTGTACGCTGTTTGCTAACACCTAACAAGCACTGTTTTTGACAATGCATCACATGACCAGAACCAGTTGACTTTTTGGTAATTGCTTTTTTTCCATCTGCACTTCTAGTCTTTTTAATAGTGCTGTATTGTGGCCCTTCATGTTGTGTCTATGTTGTGTCTTTATGTTTTCATTTAGAATGTTTAAATGTGGTGACCCTTGTTACATTGTTTGAAATTTTTTCAGATTAAAGTAATTTGTGTATTTAAGAGATTGTTGTTTGCTAATTATATTGTTTATGGAGCTAATTGTAGCTTTTTGGAAACTGAAACTCAAACCTCTATTTATTTTACTGTCTTACTAATTACTGAACAACTTTTGTTTTCTGACCATTTTATTGTTTGATGTAGTCTTACAGTATGTGCTACATAATGCAAGTGCTTTTGCTATACATTTAAATATCCAGTATTTCACAAAAACATTTTTTTGCTTGATCTTGTTTTATACCCAAAGCTATGCATCCATCCAGTATTATGACCTTTGAACTTGGGTTGCAGCATGGAGTGCCATGTGGGTGTGACCTTATTACTTTGACCGCAGCAGCTGGTCACCTGATGAGGACTTTACATTGGCCACATAAAAAACAACCAAAACACTTGACACAAATGACCAGCAATCTTCTGGACAGTATATCCAACTGGTTTGGAAGTACTGAAAGAATGAGAACAAATTTAAAACCATTCATCACCAGATAATCTGACTTAAAGCCCCACCCCACAGGGAATGGAGTTCCAGACCTATCACCACCTTCTCCCGTGATTTCACTATTGTCTTTGGATTCATGTGATTTGGAGATTCAAATGCTGACAGATGCTAAACGTGCTGTCCAAACACAGGACAGTCCCTTTGATTTACTGTATGGACAGCTTTGATTTACTGTATTGTTCTGACAATCAGGAAGATCTGCAGATCCATGATCCTAAATTTCAAATTGCAGAGAGAGATAGCTCACAAAGTGGCATATCAGCACTGTGTACAGAGGCACAACACATCTAAGCTCTCTGGACTCAGGATATGATATGGACAACCTTGCAGGATCCTGTGGGGGTTCTAGCACTCAGAAAGGAGGGTGATTACTTAGAAACAGGTTTGTCTGTAAGCAACCAAATGGTCTTGGATTGTATTGGTTCAAGCCAAATTCTGGACCACCAGATTTTCCCTGAGCTTGAAAATCAGCTGGACTGTCAATCCAAAAGGGTTCCATTTGACAATTACAAAAAAGTCTGGAAAGAATGCAAACAAAAACTAAGTGCAAAGTCTAGAAATCCATCTACATCTTAGGTTGCAAGAAATAAATATTAGTCATGCAGACAAATATTTTTCAGGTTGACAATAAAAACGGGAATCAAAATCTCCATGGCCCAATAATGGAGGGTTCTTGCTTTGAAGGTTTTTATGATAAAGGGGAATCTTGTTCTTACTCTAAATTTCGAGAGTAGTCACAACTTTGAGGGCGTGGCTAGATCATTCCCTGCTTCAATACATAAGACCCACCCTTCGCCAATTCCAACTCCGCCCCTAGATGATGATTAGCTGTTCAGTAACATTGTGGCAGAAGAAGACGGAAATAGCATGACTAACAATTACTGTACTGATAAATCACTGGACAGGTGACAATGACATTTATGAATTTTATTGTGTTTAAGGTTGTTTGAGAATGTCTTTAAGAAGTTCACTTTTAAAAAGTGATTTAATTTTATTAATTAATTAAGGTTTTTGTCATGTAATAAATAGATGTGATTATTGGCTATGTAAAAGGTGAATAGTTGCTAGTGTATGTGCATATTAAAGGGATAAAATAAACCACACTGATTTAAAAACCAATGATATATTAAAATCCACCCCAGTCTCATTTTATCAAGCAAAATAAAAAAAAAATCAAATAAACAACATGGTTAAAAATTCAAGTTACACAGATGCAAAAAACACAATTCTCTTCAGAAATACATCCCAGATATATCCACTCCTATACTGGATCAAAGCTGCGTTATAAAGCAGAGGTTAAGTATAACAAGGTTCCTTCATTCAAGCAGAATTTTAAATTCTGAGAAATATGACAGGGTTTTGAATTTTATTATAATCCAAATTGATTATTTTCATTATATTTAATCAAAATGAGGTCTTTTTGTGTTTGTCAGTGACAAAACACATTTTAGCAGCAATGTTGAGTAGCTTGAAAGGCAAACAGTCAAAAAACAAAGAGAAATTACAAGCTGCTATAATTTGGGTAAATGTTATAACAAATAAGTAGACTAGAAAGTCTGTTGTTCGAGGCTCAGGAGAATTTTTGGCTTCTTTGATTCTGTCTGTCTAAAAGAAGAGTTTCCTCCCTTTAAACACATTACAACTGCATAACAATATCTCATAACAGACATTTCACATACAACGTAATCTTACCATCTGCTATGAAAACCCTGCTACAGTATTTACAGGATAGACACTGTAGCTGGACTGTACAAGTAAAAACTGCCTAACATTCTGTATCATTCTTAACATTCTGTAAAATTTGAGGTTGGGTAACTGAACAGGTCTGAAACATGTTTAATACTACAATGGGACACACAATTATCAACACTGTTAAACATTTAAGGAAATGCAATCACATTACAAACTAGTGTGTGCAAGAGAGGAGCAGTGCATCAAAATGATCATCACCATACAATATCTACAAAATTAAACATTAGTGACATACAGTAAAGGAAAACCAAGAAACTTTCATTTGACATGGCCAGGAATTTGTCAATTATAAGAAAACATTTTAAAACATGTAGTAAGCAAGTGAATTACTGATTTCTCTACTTAATACCAAATATTTGCAAAAAAAAGCAGAAGTATATAATTATAGCCATTCAACAATTATTTTTCTTGTCCAAAAGTTATCTAAAATGCATCACTCGCTGTATGAAAAGAGGATCAACAAGATATCTGGGTAGGGTTGCGATTTATTTATTAAATTCCAAACCTCCTCATTGGTTTTAATCAACTACATTATTAAATTATTATGTTCCCTTGACCCCTGCCTAAACTACAGGTACTGTTGACATGCAAACAGCTATAATGTACCTTTACTCATCCATATGCTCCAGATTGTGTTCAACATAAAAGCTTTGTTCCATAAACATTTACCACATTCAAAAACAAACAAAAATGTGATGTCCTTTTGATCGAAACAATAGTTACATAATTAAAATAATTAAGGAGTGAAGTAACTCTAGCAGCCTCCAACTCTTGGGAAAAACATAAAGATATCATATGCTCATGACTTCTCACTTAATACTCATCCAACTGATGTCAATACTACCTCAAATGCATTTATAGTTGTGTTAGTTTCTGTAGTTTGCTGTACTTTGAGGCTCACTGCAGCTTATTTGCTGAAATCTTTTACTATCCAGTGTTCTTAACTAGTTGAACCATTTGTAATCTCTTTAATTTTGCCCTGTTTTCCCGAAATTAACTATACAACCACCGTGACGTTTATGTGCAGACACAAAAATCATACAAACAAAATAAATAGACTGCAAACTGGAATTTTCTTACCTGATAAAAATTACAACAAGTCAGTGGTTTAAAACTGGAGCCGGTGTGTTAAGACATAAATTAAGAAATCCTAACTACTTATCTACAGTATGTCACTAGCAACAAAAGCCTTCCTTTTATAGCTAACTAGGTAACTAAGCACAGTATCTAACAGGGTCTGCAGCACAGGTACCCTGAACTTAAGGGACTTGAACAGAATACTGCTAATCTTTGAATGGGATTAAAGCAGGTCAATTTAAAAGATCTAAGAATTGTTACTGCTAAATCTACATGAAGGTAAAACCCATCAGCTTTGGCTGCTTTTTTAGTTTTCTGCCAAAATTGTTTTACCTTTAATGTGTATTTTATTTTCTATATCTTCATTCTTTCACTATGATCTGTGATATCAGGTTATGGCTAAGATGTAAAGATAGCATGAATGTAGCATACTTGTAGCATATTCATCTAACACAAAAGCAAACTTTCTCTTTCTCACTTTTCTGTCTTTGTTTTATACAGTCATAGCTTGGTACATTAGCATCAATTCTGCCAAATCATGTCGGATCAAAAAAACATTTTACAATATTAATCTGAAGTAGTGCTATCAGTTCTAAAATTTTAAAACACAGACATTCTAAAATATTAAAGAGACTTTGCTCAATTTCTTAAAACATGAGAGTGAGAGAGAGAAACCTTCAATGGCTTGTGCTAGCACAGCTGATGAATGTTAATAATGGATCTGTTGATATGGACCATCTATGCAACACCTGACAGCCTTTCCGTCTGATTGCCATCAACAATTCTCTTTAATTCTTTAATGCTCTTAAACACATGGCTTTTTATTGATTGAGAGAGAGCTTGAGGTGGCTGTTGTAATTTTGCCACAACAAGCCTAATGCAGTATACTGCACTGATATGAGGCTATGCCAATATACAGTACTTTCAATTCCCAAAGAATTCTGGGAAATGTAGTTTGTTTGTCCCTTTCTTAAAAAAACTGCAAGTCTTACTGCATTGTTGGTTTAAATAGTACTATACGAGCACTGAATAAGACTTTCCCTTTTGCATGCTAATTCATCAGTTCACTTAAAATCAAATCACATGAACTAGTTGTTTTGTTGTCAGTGTGAGAGCATTGATGTTCTGTGTATGACTGCAAAGCTGTGTGTTTGTGTTAAACCAGTTAATCCGTCCATATTTCATGCTCTCCTTGTCTTATTCAGCATCTGTAAGGCTGTAGGGGGGCGGGGGCCCCAGTGCGTTGTCTGAGGGTGTGGGGGTACCCGGCGGGCCGCTGGACGGGGTGGGAGAAGCACCTGGATCCTCAGAATCAGAGTTCTCCTGAGAGAGGTCATCCACCAGAGCCCTGCGGCCAGAACGCATGGAGAGAGGGAGCGGAGCTCGCCTGAGAAACAGAGAACATATTGATATGTAAGTTCATACACAATATGTATTATACATAGACTGTAGCCCCAAAAAGTATTTTGGACACTGTCAAACAAAGATAACATTGATATTACATACAAAATATTAAGTGCCATCTGCAAACAAAAGATGCTAAAACTTTTACTTTTGAATGACTTCAAGATCATTTTGGTGGATGTATAAAGTCAGGTGTAGTTCATCAAATATTATCTAAAGTACAATATGCTCCTCTTACAACTGACACCAAAACTGTCACAATTGTTACGATGTCTTTATTGATAATTAATTCATTTATTATTATTTATTTATTAACTTCTATGTATGAAATGTTTTCATTTAAAGATGATCAATTTGAAAAAAAAATCAACTTGCAACTTTATGTTCTGAACAGAGATGGTGACAGAGGGGCAAAAGTTACAGATTGCTGCTTTAAAACATGTTTGTGCTACATTTTTTGGTGCAATTTTAGTGTCCAAATGCTTTTAAGGGCCACTGTATATGAACTGTAAAAAGGCAGAAACTAAAAGAGAGAAATCTCGGGCATCCATGAGTGATTGGTGAAATAGAGAAACTGTTATTCACTACAATGTCTATAAACAGGATGTAACCCACAATTCAGTTTAGATCACAGAATCTTGGATGTTAATAAATCAGATACACAGGAAAGATAAACGCTCTAATATTTCAAAGCACCTCTACACACCATCAAGAGGGGACAGTTGTCTGTCAGAAAGGGACACAGTATAAACCCTTGATAGTCTCAAACACACAGACATACACATGAAATAAACCTACTGGTCAGACTTCTGGTGTTCGGTGATGCTGAGTGGGTGTAGGAGACAAACACACACATATGGATGGACACATAATCAGGCACGTTAAATAAATCCATGAGTGGATAAAACATGCATGTACAATACAGTAAAAAATGGACTGTTCACATGCAAATGGGTTTCTGTATGCACAAATCTGATGTGTCACACCCACTAATCATATACAATATTACAGCTGTAAGCAGGTCACTGTGTGTTTACCTGAGTTGGGAGCGCAGTGTGTTGAGCTCACGGTTCATGCTCTGCATGCTGTCACTCATCTCCTCCAGTTCTCGCTGTAGTTTCCTGCGCTGGGCGTTGGAGCGAGAGTTCTCCTCCTCCACCTCCTCCAACTGCCTCTTCAGCTGACGCAGTCGCCCCATAGACTTGTCCAACTACAGAGAGATTTGAGAAACTGTGTTTAATTACAGGATCTCTGTGTAATACACCCACAATCCTTTAGTGAGACACAATGTTGCTGTTACCATAGAATCACACTACAAGCAGTCTACTTAATTACAATACGTCATTTAGAAATCACTGACAATGATTCAGATGAATTTAAGTTTATTTCCAGGTTTGAATAAGTCCAGAAGAAATCCAAGTTTAAGAAATCCACCTGCTCTCTGTACTGATCTGCGTGTCTTCTCTCGTCTTCCACCTGCATCAAAACCTCTTTCAGTTTCTTCTCTGTTTTTCTCACCAGTTTATTGGCAGCAGTTCTTTCCCT
>JAZGTK010015480.1:0-13187 GCA_036877625.1 Ambastaia sidthimunki
TGGCCTGGCGCCAACCTGAACTTGGAAAGGCAGCACAATTTAGATCCGCTTTTACACCATGTCCCACTTTCGCTCCACAGAGCTCAGTTTGTCTCACCGTCTTATCATTGTTTCTCTTGCATACCTTGTGTGACGTTTATCTTGCACATTTTTATCTGGACAATTGCGAAGTTCTTCACACTTTATAAAAACGTGTTTTCTTTAATTTAATAGCTAAGCTTCATTAGAGTCAATACCTGTAATCTTTTGGTTTTTAAATAGTTTTTTCTCTATTAGAATTTTCTCCATATCAGGTGTGTGTGTGTGTGAGATCTGAATGTGAGTTATGAAAAATAATATAGATAAGGATGAAGCTGGGCAATAGATAAAGAGAGAGAGGGAGCATTGAGAGAGAGAGCTTGCATTTATGGGGGGTCATCCTGTTCGTAGCACTTGTAAATGCAGCTTTGTAGACTAGGCTTGTTGGTTCTTGAGCAAAAAGGTAAATGCTTTGGATAGAAGCATCTTCTAAATGAATAAATGTAAATTCACACACACACACACACACACGCACACACACACAAAGAATTGCATGTTTCTATGTAGAAACCAATAGTTGCATGTATCTTCTAGTTGAATGTAAATAGTAAATCATTCTTACATTTTCTGTTTTTGTTACTTGGTTTTCTCTGATGGTTGCTCTGTATGTGCTGCCTGAACGAAGCCAGATTAGCCAGATGTTCATGTCAGTGTTGGCGTTCTTGGAAACACATTTTCTGTGTAAATGCTATTGATAGATTGTTTTGGCTCTTCGTAGTCTCAGTTTGGCATTCAGGAATTGTAACAATGAGGTCCCTGTGCATGTTAACGGCATTGTGAGCAGTTATAAAACTTGTTTTGGCAGAAACTCGGTCCCACGAACAGACTCATCATCACAGGAGCTTGGCTGAGCTCTGACTGTCACAGGGAAGCGGTTTAATCTCTCTAGAACCTTCCTGAACTAGCTGTGTGTATGTGTGTGTTTTAACATGATTTGTTGTCCCAGTGTTTGTTTGTTACATGATATTCCACAACTGGCATTTGTTTCAGTTTGAAAGGGTATCTTTACCTCTATTAGCAGACTTATGATATTTGCCATAATGGTTTTTAACTGAAAGGGCCCTTAGTAAACATTTGGGGGTGGCTGTAAAAAAGCCTGCTGAAATAACAAGAATTATAGAACAACAGCAATATAAAGCATTCCATTAAATAACTAACACTTACAAGCCACAGAATATTGCACAAAATAAAAAATATTTAATTATTTGGATAATTATATATAATAAATATAATAACTGTTAAAAAAAGGATTTTGGCATTTGGTAATTCTACAGCACCCTTAATGTCTGCTATGTTTGTTACGTAGATATGTGAGTATTTCAGTGCATTACTGTACTGTAAGTTGATGTCATTTGTGTATTTCAGTTGCAGGTGTACCCAAAAACATTAAATTTTACAATTCATAAAATTCATTCAATTTTTCCCGCTTTACTCTATTTGTATTAAATAAAGCACAGCAGTCACTCCTACAGTTGCATGCACATAAAATATAATTTCAGCTTGTTGTTGCTCCCTAAACTTTGTGTATGTGCCCTAAATGTGTATTTCTAATAAAAATAAAATTTCTTTAAATTTATGCATTTGACAGACACTTTTATGCGCATTTAATAACAGTGTATTCAAGCTATACATTTTATCTGTATATATTCCCTGGGATTCAGACCCACTTCCTTCTGTGTCACACAGCTGACATTCCCACGGAAGTTACGGGATACATTTGCCGATTCACTTTCGCTACGTCAACAGACCCTTAAACGCCCAATTCGGTTACACCTCTCGTAAGGTTCCCGCCCACATGCCACACATGATTGACAGGCTTATTATGCAGGAGCTACAGGACAAGTCTCGTAAGCATCTGAGCACAGGCAACATGCAGAGCGTTGACAGGAATTATTAGTTCTTTCTGCTGTCTCAGATTCCCTCAGGCATATGCGTCATTAGGAGGACATGTAGTTCGTCTTTTCTTTTTTTAACTTTCTGATTACTTCCAACAGCTTAACGTATCCTAAGTGTTCTACAAAATCGGACCACTCCGGTGTGCTTTCTGCCCGCAAGATCGATACGCTGGCCACGTACATTAAGCCGTTAGGTTCACGTCGCCCCCTACAGTGTGGGAGGGAATGACACAGTTTTGACATAGCTAAATTTTGATGACGTATGACTCAGTTTACATTAGCAAAAGCAAATAAACACAATATAAGCGTTAACTTGCACTGATTTGTCTGGTTTGCCCATGTGTTGAGGGAGGGATATCTTGTTTGATCTGTAAACAGAATTTGACCAGCCTGGAACAGATGCTCACAAATTGTTCCAAGACACTTTCGTCCAACCTCACAGAACTTCATACTGTCAGCCACACCCAGGAGGCCTTTTATGACCCCGGCATGGTGAGAAGCTGTAGACCTGTGTATCCAGTACAGCCATGGAAATTCATTGGTCAGGAAAGGCAGAAAAAGCCACAGCTTACTGCAGTTAATGTTACTGTTCCTTTATTTGAATATAAGGTTAATTGACCGAAACCTCACTATTTGTTTTACCTACAGGAAGTTTATCTGCTTGAATGACAACACTGGCCACAGCCATAAGAATGCCAGCCCAGTCAAAACTGTATTGAGGAATTTCTATGAATCTCTATTCCCATTGGCCTCTCAGAGCTGCCCAGAAAATACAGGAACAGCTTTCCCCACATATCAGAACTACAGGAATGGTAAGAATTCATTGTGAATTCAGTAAATATGTGTTCAGTGTTATATATTTAAAATACTGTGTGATAGTTATAATTTAATCTAAAACTACATGACAAAGTGCATTACAGAGGCAGTAAAGTTGTGAGGTAAGGTAGACTGTGTGCGTAAAACAAGAAAAAAAAAGTGTGACAGAGGTGATAAACATCTACAAACAGGTCAAACTGGAGTGTGTACATAATATCATGTGTTAAGTCACATTAATGCAGGTGAGGCCAGACCTTGTGTGAATGGTTGTGTGAAAGCCTCAACACAGGGCTTAACACAGAAACAATTAATAAAACAAAGGCTTTATTTCATCACTTATTGTATTTATTTGTTTTATATAATTACATTTATAGCAACCAGTATGTAACAACTATTACATTTGTGTATTTTATATTCTAAAGATGCTGACAATGCATTTGGCTATACATTTTTAGTGTGTGTATTCCCTGAGATTGGAACCCATGACCTTGGCGTTGCTAGCATTACTGGTTAAGGAAACACTATGTTCCGTCTGTTGCATTACATTTGTAAACAATGATAAACAATCCTTCCTGTCATCACAATGAGAAGATGGAATTCTGGGAATGTGGAATTGGTGGGTTTGTGTGTCTGTCACTCCTTTGGCAGGCCACAGTCTGAAAATTATGACTGGTACATTGGTCGCCATTCAGGCTCACCCAGCCAAAGCACAGGCAGGTGCCCCACAAAGCCCCGACAGAGCCTTGTGACCTGCCTGTATGCCCGTGTGTTATTTTCGGGCACTGCCATGATCAAACAACCCTAATAGCTGGTGACAAAAGGGTAACAGACCCGATGATGTCACCTTGTCAGCCTCTCACTTCAGACAGCCCGTCGGGTGACATCAGAAATTGAGCCAAAGCCAGCAGGCAAGGACGCCACTGCGAAGTGTCAATCATCTTGATGGACACTCTTTTGATTCTCACAAAACTAAGATTTACAAAACTAAGTGTTTTGACAGCTGTAAATGTTAGTCTAAAATCACTGCACCATTTGTTGTTATTTTTCTGAAAAGCTTTACAATAAGTTTTACATAGTTACAATATGTTTTATAAGGTGGTCTGTAATAACCGGAAAACTGACGATATTCCCATTCATCTCGATATTCCCATTCATCAGTGGCAGTTGATCGCCCTGGTGTGGGTACGTGATTTCGTGAGCAAGTCATCTGAGCTGTGAATGCCATGTGAGCTGCAGTAACATGATGTCATAACAGTACTGATTGGCTGATGGCACCACAGTCCCGAACCCTTTACTTTAAAGTGACATCAAAGGCAAACTGGGCAAATATATATCTGTATTATGCTTGCAGGAGCCCTCTAAAACAAAAACTACACTGTAATATAATGAAATATCTGCCATTTGTTATTTATGAGTTATTTTGTGAGAAAGCACAGCAACTATTGAACAGCTGTCAGTAAAAAAGGCCCCGAGACATTATAAAATGAGGAGCGGATCACGTGTATATGTGTGAATCAAAAATTTAAACACTAAACATGGTGACTGTGATTCAGCCTTATAGTGTGTCAGAAAATGAAATTGTATATCTTTATTTTGTTCCCAATTTAAACTATTGTATATGTTTTAGAGAAAATCAAAAGTATTTAAAAAATGCTTTCAAATACTTTATAATTGTTTTTGTGATTTGGACTGTACTTTTTAATGCAAAGAGATGCTGTTGAACATATTACTTTTAATATTAAACTTAAATTACATTACATAGTTCTTTCATTACTAAATGTATAATTTCCTTTATTTCTTTGTATTCGCCTTTAATACAAAGTTCTTGACATGGCATCATAAAATTAATATTTGTTGTAATTTGAGCTAAAGCATCAACACTAAATAATGTCATTGTTGTCAGATCTTAAGCCATCTTCAAAATATGTTATCTAAGTGTAACCTTGACAACAGTTTTGGATATTTTGGCCCACTCAAGTACACAGAAGTTGTATTTTAAAAATGTAAAATATTTGCTCAGGGGCCACAAGCAATATGGCCATCAAGTCAACTATCTTGTTTTAAAGGGACATTAGACATTCTAACCAGTCAAACTTTGTTTCTAACCATTCAATCCATTCATGTTTAAAAGGCGTATTTATAGAGACAAACTGAAGTTCTGGACCCACTGTGTGCTGGTGACCTTAGTCATCTTCACAATGATGTCTTTCTCTGCTGAGCAGGTCACTAAAGGTTCAGCTTACACCTCATTGTTCATTGCTTTTGTTACTTTCACGCATACAGACACACACAGTCCAGTCAGCTGAGGCTGGGTAGTCTCAAATAGCATATCGGTTCCATGAGAAACTCACCTATCAAAATTTACCCAGAAACCCTCTGTTATCGTGAACGTTTAGGGAAGCGTTAGGTTAAAACAGATAGCTGACATCATCTTGATGATTGATTGACATTTCTCAGACTCAACCCAGTGGCACGCTGTAAATAGCGGCTGTATTAGCTGCTGTATTGTCTGTTCTTGGAAAGAGGGGTCGGGTTTCTGTCTTTATGATCCCAGTAGAGCAGAACAGAGAGACCTTTTAGAGGACCCCAGTATGGCTTTATCTATCCATGGTGACAGAACGGTAATTTGGACAGTCAAAGAAAATATAAAGATGGAGATGATACATTATCAGTGGATATGCCCTCTCTTACTGTACATGCATGTGAAGGCATGTCATGTTTAGTGTTTAGAGGCAGTCACGTCTCTGACAGACTGGCACATTAACAGGCCTTATTACAAGTCTTCAAACAGATTTACAACCTCATAACTTCTTCTCATAACACTTAAAACAAGCGCACTCTAAAAGACTAAATGTTGTTGCATGATTGTTTAATGTAGTTTCATTACAAAAATCTTAAGTTCATAGCCAACTCATCGTCATGCTCTTCTTGTGTACACACTTGTGAGACAAGTGACAAATGTGAAACTGGTTTCAATCTGGTTGACAAGACTTTGTGTGTGAATACTGTCCTGATTATCAAGAAAGTAATCAGTGCCAATAAAATTCAGAGAGAATGTAAGGACAGATAACCTTAAAAGAGAAGGCCATCCCAGAATGCACTGAGAATTAAGTAAAAAAGAGGAGTGCTGTTTGAGTGGATACATTCTACATTCTACAGCGTTTCAAACGAGTCATTTAAAATAGAACGTATAAGTCTTAATGTGCTTTGATCTTCAGCTTTTACTCCTACAGCCACTTCCTGTTTCTCTTAATGTCATTCCTGTACATATGCATCACATGTAGACAGCAAACCAAAATATTCTCATTTGGCAATTTTGTTTTTTGTTTTTCTTCCTTATTTCTGTGTATAACATGTGAACATTTTGTTACGTCCATCACACATCAACCCACAGCGCTCATGACTTTAGTTGACACTTCTTTCTCTTCCTTTTTCTCTCCAGATGATCATGTTGAAACAGCTTTTTCCCGCAGGGTCAGCAGGGACATGAACCCCGAGCGTATGTGTTGTCCACTAACTCCAGCCTCTCCTTACAAAACCCTGCCTTTCTCTGGCTGATGTCAGAGGACGTTAATGTTCGTCATATAAACCATCACAAATGTGCCCCATTGGATTTAATTGAAGTAGATGGAGAGACTTTGAGGACCAGGACTTTTGTAAATCTCGTCCATTGGGGGGCATTAGTGAGACCTGCGGACCATGAGGATCAGCAATCATCTCTGGGGAATGTTCACACTCCGTTGTGTTCCAGCTGTGAATTGAACTCAAGAGGCCCACAGTTGCGTTTGTGAGCAAGAATGCGCACTGCAGTGTGACCTTGAGCGTTTGAATGATAATTTTATGTAGGATTTTGATTCATGTTGTTGAAGGTACAGTACATACCTACCTGAGGGTTGTTAATATTTCATTCGTTCGATCAATCTGTCTTGCCTCATTCTTCCACTGCCTTTGTTTATCACAACAATAAAGCCGCTGAATTTCGTCTGCCTTGCGTTTAAATTTTAAAATTTTTTCTGCCATTTTTTAATTGTTTAAGGACAAAATCCCAATTTGAATTTGTGCTTAATATAATCTGTAACTGTGACCTAACCTAAAATTGACATCTTTCAAAGTTAGGACTGCTTTAATATGCCTTTATTTTTTACATTTTGCAACCTAGAGCTTTGATAGTTAATATGTCAGAGTCTCATGCCCTGTTCATCATAATGTGACATGTCAAGCAAATGTAGCGGCCCCCTGTAATATAACATTTTTAGATCTCACAAATCTTTTAAATCGATTTAGCTTTCAGGAGGAAATGTTCAGTCTTTAGTCTTAGCTAGAACTTTTACAGTTCCAAGATTAAAAACACAAAGAACTGGACTGCACTTAAATCACACAACATTTATTTGTTTAATTAGCCCTTTGGAAGGAGATGATTCTAAGCAGGCAGAGCTGACAGTTAATGCATCATTAAACAGGCACAAAAGGCCGCCACCCCCTCTGGAAGGAAGTATACAACCAGGAAGTCAAGAGCAAACGGATTGGGTGATGGAAAAAGGGGCGGAGCTTTCCTCAAAACAAGAGGCGTGTCTGTTTTCAGCACATAACCACAATCCTTGACAATTAACATTTTTTTTAACAGGTTGACTTAATTTCACATTTAATTCAGTCGTATTTTTAAAATAAATACACTGTAATCACTGGACAATCACAAAAAAGTTTCTTTTTGAATTTTAAAAGCTACAATGGCTGTTTGGGCATTTTGTCTGGATTTAATTTACTTTATATAAAGTCTCACAGTATCTACAATCTAAAAACATTCGGAGTAAAAAAGGTTCTGTGGTTTAAGCCACCGGCAGTTTGGCAATTTTAAGAAAAATGAAATCTGTTATGAATACTTGCTGTTGTTGTATTTTCATGAGGTTTAATATATAAAAATGCCGTTCCTCTGTAAAACACAAATACTATATCACATAGAAACAGAACCTGGTTAAAATAAACAGCACATTAAATGCTATCAATTGATGCCCAAATGGCAGTTGTGGCTTTTTTTGACTAGTTAAAAATTGTGACAACATGGTCAAATCCAAAAACGGTCCAAAACTATTTTGATAAACACAGTTTTACAAACTCTCCAAAAAAGTTCCTTCCACAAATTATTTTTGGACAGTTACGGCAACAAAACAAGATTCATAGCTGAACTCTGAACATTTGTCTTGTCAGTTGAAATGCAGCCTATCTTTACCTTTGAACAAATGGATTTGAAGTATATTGGCCAATTAACATTTTTTTTAGTTTCACATGATTGAATTTCTTACCAGTTAATCTTTAAAAATAATGACAATAATAATTTTTGGTGCATTTTTGAATTAAATAAAACATTTCAAAGCAATAAAACACTTGGCTAAACCCCCTCTGGGCCCTCAAGCCATATTTTGTAGATCTCTTTAGTGTCTTTACTCTTCATTGTCATCCAGTGAAATACAGTCCAGTGTACAACATTGTGTTTAAAAACAAAACAGTATAAGATGGTCTTACTTGAGATGTGATGTTCTAGTCAAACCTGGAAAAATGCAGATTCTTATTTTTAATTAGTCTGTGGTGGTAATGCTGTCAAGGCCATTGAGGTTTTGATTGGTGGGGCTTTCCTGCTCTAGATTAAGAAGCGGGATGATGTCATCATCCTTAGATTCCGCCTCCTCCTTCCGCCGGGCAAATTGTCAGTCTTTGTGGGCGTGGCCCTGTGGGCTGATGCTGAAAACTCGGATTCGAAGGTGGGAGGCGATTTGCAGACATAAACTCGTGCAATACCGCACCAGATCCACCAGCGACAGCACCTGATCAATACAAAATAGGGAGAAACAGGTTAACTTATAATATATGTAGGTCATAACAGGGACTACCTGTTTTCTGCCTTGTTTATAGAACTGCATTAATTAATTAACTTTATTAATATTCATTTAAAATTAAAAATTATTTCCTTTATGGCCATTTTAAAACCAGCCTTTCAAAAGAGAGTTTCTAAACCATGAATCAAACTTTGTGAATGAAAATATCACAAACTTTGTTTGAAGCAAAATGTAAAAAAAAAAGCAAAACAACACAGTACAATATAAAATTATTCATGTTCAAGAAGCATTTTGATGCACTGCACCACAGAGAAATTATTTTGGCATTTTTTTTTTACTTTAGAGTAGGGTTGCATACAGTTTAAGAACATCTCACCATGGCGATCCACAAGACGATGTATTCATCAATAAAGCTGTTAAAATACTGGTTCAGGAAGAGAAGTCCAGGACCAATAAAGGCTGTGTCATGTAGATGGAGTTCACTCTTGGTCATGTGAGCCACCTGTGAAGAACAGCAAACCTGAGAACACCTCACATACACCTGGATTTTGGATAACTGCTAATGGGCAAGGACAGAACAATAACAATGGCTTTAAATGAATGTAATTCTCATATGTGTTCCAGCACCGCTTACCACTAGCTTATTTGAGATCTTGGAGACCACCATGCCAAAGGTGAGGACATAGAGGCAGGGATGGTGCTCAAAAAGCTGACTGGAAGACTTCTTGAAGATGATGAAGGCCAGAGTGAGAATGAGGCCAATGTGTAGACCAGGAGACAATACACTGGTGTCCTATAGTAGATGTGCCATGTTAATATCAACACTGACTCTCTTAGTCAATTCAATGTGATTTTTGGTTTCTAATGCAAACTATATTAATTATTAATTTTCTCTGCTTCTCAAGCGAGTTTTTTTAGATGACATCACCAAGCCCTATGTTTATAGATATATGTAAAACATATATATATATATTGACCAGTGTCTTCAGTTTGATTTCTGTTATATTACTGCCATAAAACGAGTTATCGTCTATGCCTAAAAACATGCAGTGAGAGTTAGAAACATGATGTGCTTTTTAAAAGCTAACAACTGCTTTTACTACTAATAATCAGCACATATAAAGCAAAGTAAAGGTTAGTGTATGATTTAGAAATGTATCTCTGTGAAGCTCCATTCACTTAATATGTCACAACCTGTCTAGGTCAACCAGGCCTAGTCATAACATTGTTGAACGTACAACTTATGACCATCATAAATCCTGACTGTTAGCTAAAGCTAACAAAGCTAGCATGGCTGTAATGTACTTACTGCAACAGTTGAGCCGTTCTTGCCCACACCACCATTGAGGATCACATAGAAGTAGCAATAGGTTGAATACAAGAATCCGCCAATGATGCCGAGAATTGGGAAGATTTGCAGATTCACTCCAAGCACTGGCAGCTGGGTGATGAGAATTCCGAGATTTAATTTTGGATACCCATGATTTGGCTTCTCATTTTGGGTGGGGCGTAAAGGGCGAGGCAGGGGGGCTGGAGTTTTGAGCATGCTTTACAAAATGGGGAGGTTAGAAAAGGCTGATGTGCATGTTGACATCTGCTTTTTTTGGCAAGATCATGTCTATGGGTGACTGGTAGCCATGGCAACAGTTTTACCCTATATTTACCTTTTCAGTCTGTTTGTCTTCTAAAGGAGGCAGAGAGCAAAAAAAAGAAAGTTCTATATAAAGAACAAACTCGAAAGAGGGGCTTGGTAATGATTGACATTTTTGGGGGGTTTGATGAGTTTTTTTGCATCTCTGGTTTATATAGCACAATGTCTGTTGACTCCTTATAAAATAATATTCAGACACTGTGTTCACACTGGAAGCAACCAATGATGTGTTGCCATGTAATATGCCTCAACACTAAACGTAGTTTCAGAACTAACCAATCAGCTGTAAGTAGCAAAAGCAAAATTAATAAGTTTTTTAAATCCATTAATATTGCAACAGATGTGATATTGCAGATGTAATACTTACAGAGAGAAGAAATAATTACACAAATTTGTGAAAGACCATAAAAAACATTAATTAATAATTTTAAATTTGGGGCAGTTCAGTTCAAAATGCAACATGCTACTTACATATAGATACAGTGTAAAATCTTAGCTTAGAAGAGAGCACGAGTATTACATATCACCTTATATAACAATCTATAACCATAAAGGGTCATACCATAGTTTCCCAAAGACTCACTCCTCCAAACGCTGTCATCAGATACATGATTATAATAGCAATCTGGACCTCTGTCACGTCAACCCTGCAGAAACCAACAGAAGTACAATATAATATTGTTTAAATAAAAACATTACCAATGAATATGTTTACATAGACAGGTTCAATAAATTCAGTGTGAAAAGCCATAAACAGACTCACAATCCAAAGCGGAGTGTTCCAGACACATATGTTTGCCAATGTGCGCAGAAAAACATGAACATGCCCACAAAGCCACAAAAAAACATCCAGTTAGGGTAAGCACCAATCCCACAGGATATACACGTTCCCACGGCAACAAACACTATAAAGAGAGCGATTCAATTAGAATGTTAATACATATATACAGGTTTAAACCAAATCTACTGCTTAAAATAAATGAGATCAAATCTAAAGTTCAGCCTAAAACTTGTTTAGCTAAAAAAATATTTTTTCACATTTTGTAAATTAAATTTGAGCTTTTCTTAGTGTAAACAGTGTCAGAGTGGCAGAGATGGTTTTCAAGGTGTTGCATTATGGTTGTTAAGCTATTCTGAGTGTTTAAAATAGTGTTGCTATGCAGTTGCCAGGCTGTCCTGAGTGGCTTACTGGCCCAACCCCAAATCTTACTGGCCCAATCCCAAAAACCATGTCAACAAGCCTCATGCTTTGTGGTGACATTGAGGTCTGTCAATTTACTTCAAAACTTCAAATCCCTATTTCAGGGAATGAACAAAAGTAATACTGATGTTTCTTTCAATACTGATGTTTCTTCTTACCAAGCAGTGCTAAATATTTCTCATAACTAAATAAAGAGTTTGAATAGATTATATGAAACAATGAATTTGAATAGGAAGTTGAATAGACTGGTTTTACCTGTGGAGACGGCATCACAGCCATGGTCAAAGAGCTCTCCAAGAGCTGAGCTGCTATTGGTCCGTCTGGCCTGCTTGCCATCAATGGCATCCAGTGATTGGTAGATGAAAAGACCTAAAGCACTGAGAAAGAAGGCCCAACCTGGAGCCTAACAGGGTAGATAAAGTGAGTGCTTGTTTTTCAACCCTCTTACTGCACTCAGCCAAATCAAATATAAAGAGTCTTCTGCTTCAATGTTGTCAAAGACCAACATACATTGACCTTGATTAAGTCTAACTCAACAACACAAGCTTTGAAAACACTTCATCCAGTTATTCTTGTTTGACTGGCCTCAGAGCCAGAGAGGTATTATTCGTTTTGTAGAATCATAGTAGAATAACTGAAGGGAATAAGCAGAACATCTGATATTTCTCTATAACATGTAGACAGCATCAGTTCTTGAAGTTTCTTAAGTTCAACCAAGAGCTTTCTGATGTTTGAGTAGACGAGTCTCTAGTGCAAGGAGAGAAAACAAAAACGTAGACTAAACTTTGACCTCCAACTATAGATATAGATGTGCTCCTGGTAGCTGGAAGACTTGTTTTGTTTTGACTTATCAGAAACTTTTTCACAAAAGGAGCCTTTTATCTTATATGCTTTAATAGATTGTATTGTCTGGTCTATTAGAAATGCCAGGAACATTTAAGTCATACGCATAAAAAGTGACCAATAAAGAGTAAAGATGATCATTTAATATTGCCTGGTCTGGATATTTACGCCTTATCTTTGCTTTAATATTTTGTTCTGCTTTTATAGCCCAAATACAGAGTCTTTATTCATTTTGTATTTTTTAATCTAAGTCCAAATTAAACTGTAAAAATAGAGTTGAATAGAAATTCACTTATACACAGAGTGGAAATGTGAGAGTTTTATATTAATAAATTAATAAAGTATGAAAATGTGGAGTAATTGAGAATGCAATAGGCTGAAAAATGTCTATGTTCATTAGGTCTAAATCTAAATAAGTCTAAATCATTTGGTTTTTAGGAAACACAATATTGCTCCAATTAATAACTAATATGATGTTGTGAATTGCAAAGTGATACGTAACCCTGTATCACGCAAAATGAGAAATATTGACAAACTGTTTATATCAAGGTTGCATGTATGGGGAAAGTTACTGTGACCTTACTGTGTCAGTTTCCCACAAAGACAACATACAGCCATCTGGCTTCACAGATGAGCCAAAGATCATACTGCAGATTCACATAAATCTCCAGTGTGTTTGAGAGGACTTCCATCTCTAGTACTTTTTATTAAACACTCCACCGTGTCTGTTACTAAAATCAGGCTGTTAAAATGACACACCTCCTTATATCAGGCCAATGTAGAATTTAGCCATTTTGGGAAGGGCAATGAGAAATAATTCATTTACATCACACTGTAAGTATTTGGAGCTGTGGTATTTGTGGTTCTTTGAT
>JAZGTK010015481.1:0-13186 GCA_036877625.1 Ambastaia sidthimunki
GTACTTTGCTGGTTTGACTAGGGAGAGGAGAGGAGCGCTGTCCCGTGCTGGATGGATGGTTATGGGGAAAGGAGCAGGACTATCGGCGCTAGAAGTCTGCGAGATCCTTGTGGTGTTTCTCTGTCTGTTTCCAACAGGTAAGAAAAATATACATCGTCAAAGATCTGCTTTGTACTTTCATAGGTGGAAAATGAGTACGTGTGTTTTTTTTTGCATTTGTCGAATTGCTGGAGCGCAACCAAACAGCGAACTCAGAGCAGTTAAACATGTTGTAATAAGGCGGACGATCTCATACATTGTTACTTGGTTGCATGTTAAATGCAGTTGGGTGTAAGTTTGTTAGTCATGGCCTAATTATGTTTGCTTACGAAAATGTATTTATCATCTTGATAAACTTGTCGGATTGCATTGCTTTATAAATATATAGGTGTTTCTTCTAAAATGCAAAACAAAGAAAAGTGGAAAATTGTCTCTTTTTGTGCAAAGTTAGACATTTGACAGTCAAAGTTAAAATGTCATATAACAGCATACTGGAGTTTTGGAAGTTCTGCTGGGTTTTGCACTAATGTAGTGTCCACAGCTCTGGCCGGGACGTGCTGTTGTGTTTGGGGGAGGGGAAGCGAACCCGCGTTACTTTCTCTGCCTCTGTAGCTGCCTTCAACATTTTTATTTCATTGTACTTGTGAAGGCCACATTTCCAAAAAGTTCCTCACAAAACCCTCTTAAACAAAGACTTAAGATAACTCAGTAGTGAAACAAGGTTAATAAATGGGCCAAATAATCTTGCTTAATCTTAATTTCAAAATTTGTCTGTAGTCTTATTTTATATACATGTAAAGTTATATAATGAGGTTTGAGGGTAATAACTGCAGCAGGCGTTGTTTTAAAGTCTGAGTGTTTAAGTTTTTTGTGATTTAAAGGCAGGCTGGATTTATATTTGTGTGCTGATTAATTCATATGTATCTCAACATAATGGAATTTACACAGAAGTGTTGCTAGGCTCTTTTAAGGTTGTTCCTAGTTGTATTTAGGGTTCAGTTAATTTCACACTCAAACTCTGTCTCTCATACTCTTTAAAGTTCTTAAGGCCAAACAAAAGGCAATCATGCAAGCCCTAGTTGTTGACATCTTAAATTAGCTTATTGTCCCTTATCAGATGGATGATAAATGCCCTTTGTTGCTGGTAGGTGGAAGGTGTGTGTGTAACAGTGGCTGCAGTGGTTTGTGTGTTATCATCTGGAAACAAAAAACTTACAGTTGTGATTAAAACCTGTGCTGTGAGATTGTAGTTTTGTTGTTTGCTTTTAAAAGTGAATCACCATGAATCAGTTTACACAAAATATGTCCAAGTGTTTTTAGTTAGCATACCCTTACAGATTCAGAAGTTCAAGATTCAAAAAAGCTTTATTGGCATGATAAAAATATTTTTTTTACATTACCAAAGCATAGAAACATTAAATATAAACATTGTAACAAAATTACACAATAAAAGAGAAAATAAAACAAATATATATCTATATATATACATCTAAGTAAACAGAAAATGTGGAAGTACTGAGAGTAGTGACAGGGTTTCAGAAGTGCCCTTTGATTCAGAAGTTATTATTTTATCAAACAAAAGAGATCTTCTTTAAATGATAAAAACCACATGATTCAAAAGCCTTCAGCCATCAATTCAGCTCATGTAATCTGATAAAGGGGGAATGTGCTTCAAATTGCTTTTGCCTTTGATTATGGCCTTTTGCTGTGGACAGGTGGCTATCTCATATCCAGTTTGACCTGTGGAATGGTGAGAGCCACTCTGTGTTCCATCCATTGGTCCTGGAGCCAGTTTCTCTCCAGAGATCCTGTTTCTTTAAGGCAGTCTTCAGCCCCCTTCCCTCCTACCCCGCATGGCTGATGAAACTCTACCTAATCCCTTTACACAGGGCTAATTTATGACTCTGCTGGTTTCTTCTCAATGGCAAATTGCATTGTCTTCATTCAGAGTGCTAGGAGTACTCTCCTCCTACACACATACACAAACAGCTACCCCCTTCTGTTAAAGCCTTAAGTAATTTTTTTCAGATGTGCATTTGCCCTCGCTTCTTGAGGAGGTCACTGACACCCACAGAGCTGTACTCAAAAGCACCCCCACAATCTGCTTAGCAATGCAAAGTGACGTCACAAGGTGTGAATGTGTGTAAATGTGATATTACGAGCACTTCTAAATAATAGACTTTTGTCAGTGTTAATGTCAGTTTTCATGCTTCCTTTCCATTTGTCCTAATCTGAGTTGCGCCTTTGATAATGTTTGAAATACCTATTTGTTTAACCAAGATCTAGGAATTAGTCAAGCGATTTTCCATATAGCATTCAGCCATTTTTCTTGTATAAAGTGATGTCATTCATGGTGAGGTAATGAAGTTAGATAAGCCTGCCGAGGGTTCATTACTTTGTAATGATGCCTATTAAGATGCTTATTGCTTTACGTTTTGTATTTCAATGGCTGTTAAGTGTTGGCCTTTATTCTCTGATATATAGACGTAACCAGACGATTCGATTAACATTTGAATGTTTTTACATAAAATCAACAAATGTTGATTGGCCCACTTTTAACATTTCTGTTATATATTTTTCATATTTTATGCAGTTTATTTTAAAAAGGGCAACAAGACAACAATAGCCTTAGTTTACACTACATTAAGAGCAGTTAGACTTGATTGAAGTTGGCAAAACACAGAACCTTGGAACTTGGTTTGGAATGTTGGTTTTTATTACCGATGGAATTAAAGCCTCGCTGTGTCCAGATGTAGAGAGAATTTGTGTGCTGTTATGTGTGCCTAAGTATTGTGTAAGTATTGTGTGCCTAGAGCACAACTGGTATACATGAACAGAACATAATTAACTAATCTTAAAGTTCAGTTCTGAAATAATTTAAGTTTATATGTGTGTACAAAATGTAGTGTCAAAATGTTTTTTCTCTGTAGTAAAGGCATAAGATAAGTTATAGTAAACTTTTAAGTGAAACCACTTAAAAGAGTAAAATTGTTAAAACAACAAAAGACTTCTTGACACTAAGTTTTATCAGCTTTATCAGCTACTGTTGTTAATGCTTATTTTGTTTCAATTTATCCTAAGACGGGCAATTTGTTTTTTTTTTCTTTTCAGCAACTCTGCAGTGCAAGATCCTCAAGTGTAACTCTGAGTTCTGGGCCTCTACCTCCAGCTCTGGCCCAGAGGAGGACTTCTGCATCGCTTTGCGAGCATATAACAGCTGTGTCCGTCGTACTGCCCGTACATGTCGGGGTGACCTAGCATACCATTCAGCCCAACATGGTATAGAAGATCTTATGAGCCAACACAACTGCTCCAAAGAAGGACCTACTAGCCAACCTCGTGCCCGCACACCCCCACCTCCAGTTCAGCCACCACCCCAACCAGATATTCATGTTCCCTCAGATGGGCCAGAGGTGTGCCACTATGAGCGCAGTCTAGCACGTCATGCTGCACCACCCAATTATACTCATTGTGGCTTTTTTGGAGACCCACACCTCCGCACTTTCAACGATGACTTTCAGACCTGTAAAGTTGAGGGAGCTTGGCCACTGATTCACAATAAGTACCTGTCTGTGCAAGTTACGAACACCCCCGTTGTCCCTGGGTCGTCTGCTACGGCTACTAGCAAGGTAACATATTTTCTTGGTTCACATAACAAAACAAAAGTTATTTTTGCATAAGTATGTGGTCACATTGTGAAAGCAGCCCTTTACCCTTAATTTCAACCAAAAACAGTTGTCAGAAATTTTCAGCAAGCAGCCAGTGGGAAGAGAAGGCAGGCCTTTAGAGTAGAGTACATACTGTAGTTAACATTTGGATCTGTTCCACAACAGATGAAGACGTGATAAGCGGAACAATTGATGAAAATCTGATAAAAGTTTTTTAAGGGAATGCCAACAGTACAACAGAGGTAATAACTTAGAATGTTACCAGACCCAAGTGCCTGCGTTTTTTTAGACTGCCAAGACTAATGTTGCTATATCTGTGGCAGTCCTTGACATTGTTCGCTGGTGATTAAGGAGCCTTGTTGTTTTAACTAAGTACTTAGTCCATACAGGAAACTGCAGATATTTTCTCTGCATTAGTTGGCCCTCATACCTCATAAATTATCTTTGTTTTGGTTTACGGACCATTGGACAAACTGGGGAGCTGCCATAGAATTGGCTTAAGGTAAAAGCAGTTTTTGTTTCTGATTGTAGAATCCTAATTTTGTCTTTTGCTTGCATCTCATGCCTGATGTCATTCTTGCTGCTGTAATTGTGAGGCTGGGGTTGTAAAGCAGGCCTTGTGGCCCCTGTTGTCAAGCAGTGAGGGCAGGAGGGAAAACACAAGAACCCTGTACTCAGTCACATTAAAAACAGACCAATTTTCCTCCATCAAAACCTCTAATGATTCACCATTAAGTAGATGGACTCAGTTCTCATAGGAGGTAAATGGATAATGATATTTTTGTTAAGTTGTCTGGCTTTAAATAAATGATAGTAGCTTCGGACAAAAGTGAAAACAAGTCTGCAGGCAGATGGCACCTGTGCAAACATGACATCTCTTGTTTATTGATAGGCTCTTTACTTTAAACAAGCTCTCGCTGTACTGTGAAGAACTAGCCTTGAGTAGGCGGTGCTAACGCTGGGGGCAGATCACTGGACCATTGGTGATTATAGGGTGGTTTGGTTTAACTAACTCGCTGCTCAAATCGGACATAAACACACACACACATCATTTTCCTTTCTTCACCAAGATCAGAGTAGCCTGGACATCTCGAGGTCACATATGTGTCAGCAGTCCATTGGCCTCCTAATGGCAGCTTGCTGGAAGAGTCAGAGGTAGGAGCAGCCTTCTCTAATTAGCCCCTGTGCAGGCTGTGCTCTCTAGCTGGCTCGAGTCCACTCCCTGGAGCAGAATCTGGGGTTCACAGGCAGGCTCTGAGCAGCATGAATAGATTGTCTTTGTATCTGCATACTGAGGCCTGCTGTAACACAGACTGGACCTGTGTTTCTCCAGAGTGCGTTTACTTTGGCCCCCTGTATCTTGAGCTGCTGTTGAAATGTGACATTACGAAAGCTGCTGGGCTTGGAGGGCCTGTAATACAAAATCCTTTGGTTTTATAGACATGGCTCAGTTACACTTTAGGTAGTACTCAGCCACCATATTTTGCTCTTATCAGTAAGCAGTGGTGCATAAGAAACTTTGTTTATTGGTAAAATTGTAACTGTACAGCTGATGTTATTGCCTCTTTACGATTAATTTGTTCTTTGTTTTCCTCACTTTGTAAGTCGCTTTGGGTAAAAGCTTCTGCTAAATGCCTAAATGTAAATGTTTATAGCTTCTCTTTGTTGGCATGATTAATTTAACAGACTTTAAACAAGTCAAAACTTTGTGCCCTGTGAGACAAATTCATTCAGAGTTCTTAAATTTCAGGAACATAAAACAGTTTCAGTTTAATCATCATCATACAGTATATTTCCAAAAACTTGCTGTAAATACTGTGCTATTTAAATAATCTCGTAAATAGGTTTGTTCTTATGTTCTTTTTTCCTCTTTTTTACAGCTAACAATCATTTTCAAGAACTTTCAGGAATGTGTAGACCAGAAAATGTACCATGCAGAGACTGATGAGCTTCCAGCTGCTTTTGCCGATGGTTCAAAGAATGGAGGTGACCGTCATGGAGCCAACACCCTACGTGTGGTAGAGAAGGTGCCTGGACAACATGTAGAGATTCAGGCACGTTACATTGGCACTACTATTGTTGTCCGGCAAGTTGGTCGATACCTCACCTTTGCAGTGCGTATGCCAGAGGAGGTGGTGAATTCAGTGGAGGACCAGGACAACCAGGATCTTTACCTCTGCCTGCATGGTTGCCCTGCCAACCAGCGAATTGACTTCAGGACCTTCAGAGCACGAACTTCTGAAAGCCAGGGTCTTGGCAGGGGGCGACCAGGAAGTCCTACCCATGGATTTACTTACCAGTCAGCCATGGCCAAATGCAAAGAACGTCTACCTGTTGAGGATTTGTACTTCCAGTCCTGTGTTTTTGACCTGCTGTCATCTGGGGACATTAACTTTACATTGGCTGCCTACTATGCCCTGGAGGATGTTAAAATGCTCCACTCCAACAAAGACAAGTACCACATCTTTGAAAAGAATACAAAATTTAATTCTGCTTCCAAACAATTAAGTTTTAGCTTCTTTGTCCTCTTTAGCCTTGTTACTGCATGGTTGTGGACTGACTTATGTTTCATTTGTCTGTAGTCCCCAATGGACAACCTCATTGTTAAAGATGATTGTAAGAAGCTGTATGCATGTGAAATGCTGCTCTCACCGTGTTGCATTCCATGTACAAGAGGCTGGGCCTCTCAGCTAGAACACGAGCTTCGGCCGAGGGCTTCACTCTTGTGTGTCTTGTGTCACGCTCATCTCAGCCATGAACTCATCTCTCATCATCATCATGTATGTTCATTCATCAAACCAGAGTAGGAGTGTTCCTGCAGATCCACCGGTCTCTACGGTCATCTTCTGATCCTATAACTACTCCATGATGGAGAATGCAGTGCTGAGAAGTCCTGAGACTAGGCTCAGGGTGACAGGCCACTGACAGGAGTGAGAGGGGCATGATCCTTTGCAGAATGAAAAGTTTGGAGATGTTCCTCAGTTCACTTGATGCCAAGTGAAAGGTGAAGTATGTCTCCTGGAGCAAGACTGGAGGACATGATAGAGGTTTTTATTATTGTCTCCTAAGCCTTGAGGTCCAGCAGAAGTTTTGTCTTTTAGGAGGCTCCAGCTTTGGAAAAGCGCTAGCTTTCTAGAAAAAGCTCCCTGGCCAAGGCCATGTCAGACTAGTAAGTCATGTTGCCTACAGTGGAGATTAATAGGCCATAACATCAGGCTATTTTGTAGTTTGTCTATGTGTGTATGTGTAAATAGGAATAGCAGTGAGTGAGCAAATCATATGTGATTGTGTGCGGGTGATTATATGAATGCTTGTTTGTGAAGTGATTCCTAATAGCTGTATATTGCTCCCAGAGTCTTAAAGTAGCTCTGGTGTGGTAGTTCATGGGTCAGTAAGAAGTTTCACTGCCTGCCAAGAGCTCTTCTCCACATTTTATATAAAAATTTGTTTATTATGTCAATCAAAGTGTCAGACTTTAAAATACACCCACAACTATAAAATATTTATAGTATTCTCTCAGTGTTTTCACATTGGGTGTTGAATTCAGTCTGATCTCATTTTCAAGCACATAGAGAATAATCTTCTTTGTGTTTACAAAGTACACGCAACAATGCCATTGTTCTGACAAAAAAGAAAACAAATAATTCCAGCCATCCAATGATTATGTTTTCTTAGAGGATAGCATACTTTGATTTCATGTTAGAAGTATGCTGTTCGAACATGTTTAATATCGAAAAAAGAATTCTGTCAGTTTGCAGTAAGTAACCTAACAATCAGCTTACATCCAGGAGAGCCAAGTTTCAACTAAAGCAGTTTGGGATGAGACCCACAAGCCCTTTAGGCAGATCCATCAGTCAACCTTACAGCTTCTTAAAGAGTAACGCCTAGCTTTCCATTTCAAAAGGGTGTCGACGTGGCTGTGCTGTAGGCCCTGTTTAACTCACGACTCTGTAGATCTGTGAATTTATGGCAGAGGCTTTTTGCCAAAGAACAAGCCCTGGTGCCAACAATTTCCCAAACAGCTGAATTTTTTTCTCTCTTGCTCTCTCATGGGGCCTTTGTGGTTACTTAAGTATTTGGGCTCAGACCAGATGTCCTGATTGTGTATAATATTGGAAAGTGCTGCTAACTATTGCATGGTGCATGGACTTCAGTGCAGGGAGCTATTGAGGACATCTGCCATGCATTTCTTTTGACAGTTTGAAATGGGGGCATTTTCTCTTCAGCCATTAGACGGCTCAGGAGTATTGGCAGTCAGTATTGTACATTGTGCAATTGCAGTATTGTGATGCTAAATACACACACATTGTACATAGCACCACTATTTTAAGGGGTGGGAGATGGAATTATTGGATTATTTGTCACATCGCAAGTCATTTCTCAAGTTAGTAAACATAGGAAGCACACTTTTCTATCCAAGATTAGGGAAAGTTTATGACACCATATGAACTTCAATATATGATTTTAACAATGTTCAAACAATTTGGAAACTACACATAAACAGCTAACTTCACACATGGTACATCTTAAATTTTAGGCCATATCTAAAATCTTTGGTAGATGAAGCTCAGATGATATCTTCTCATGAGCCTCATGTCCCATTTTTTAGTTAGTAGGAACTTTTAGCTGTAAAATTTTGCTTTAGATATACATAATTTTTGAGAGACAGAATTTCTTAATGGTAATTTATTCTTACACTGTAAAGTTTTGTGAGCCTTACTACTGCTACGAAAATGTGTTGCAGTTAATGGCTTCAAAGACAAATTTGAAAGTATACATAATGATTGTAATGATGTGTGTTTAAGTGTGGTTGTTTTGTCAGTGCTTTTTGGATTTAAATGTGTAATGACGTATGTGCAAGCTGGCCAAGAATTTTTTGTGCTGTTTTTTTGTACATCAGAGGGTGTGGTGAATTTTACCTTTAAATTTAAAATATTGTGTACACAAACATCACAGTAACAAAAGTGATTTATAATGACCTAATTTGGTACGAGAATTAAAAGGAGTTATCGTCCTTAAGTTAATACTGTGTAGAAAACGTGAATTGCGGTGTTTTATGTTGTTTTACAGAAGCACTTTATGTGTCTAAACTAACTTAGCTCTTACTTGGTTTTAACTTGATGGGAAAGAGATTATCAGATTTGTAACTTTAAAGAATAAATGTTAACATATTCAAATGTATTATCCTTGGATGGGAGGTTCATTCCGGACAGCTTAGTCTGTTTTTGTATGTAGGACTAAAATGGTGCCACACACCACCTGTATATACTGTAAATTATTTATTTCAAGAAAAAATAAAAGTGTCACGTTGATTTGTTTTTGATGTGTGTTTTTGAATACAGTTGTGTACCTTTTGGTATGAAAAAGGTATAAGACGAGGTATGCAATATGGTCATGGGCTGTGCAAGTTCGGAAGGATTGGATAAGACTGCCACCTAATGGTACAAAGCTACAAAAAATAAACATACAGTATTAAACATTAAAAATGTACGTGAATTATGTTTTCGGTATAAGACGGTTTGCAGGAATCAGGAACGCAAACTCATGAGACTGTCAGAGGTCATTTTTGTCCTTTGAGAAGGACACACAGCGCAAGCAGAAAGTTTCAAACTAATTAGCCATCTTAAATCTACAACATTACTTACGTGATAATGTATTAAATTTTAAGGACATTAAATAGGGATTAAATTGACTAAATGTCAATAAGTTTAACAATAAGTTTGACTCTGTTCCTGTCAAGTCCACCGTGCATGTGGAGAAATGTAAAGAAAATAATTGCCACGTTTTTCCTCAGTCAAAACTAACGTGGAGCAATGTCTCTTGTTTTGCATACATTACATAAGTGACATTGGGGTTTTAAATAACTATTCTGAATGCCTGATCAAATACAAACACTGCCCATGATGTAGGAAAGTTTAATACATATAGGTCTATAAACATTATGTACAGTGCAATTAATCTGAACAGTGGCTTTCCACAAATATAAATTACTTTAAATTGGCTTATCTCAAAGCTTAACACACATCTGTGGAGTTTAAGCAGGAGCTTGAGTGGGAAAAGAAACATCAGTATCTCAGAGCAGACACAACCATCAGCTCACTTGTTATTTCTTCCACCATGATCTTTTGGAATACAGCAAACCACATTGTTCCCCACCCACCAGAATTGGCTTAATATGCATTTAGTTAAAACTCCATCCTGGCATTTGTACACAACAGCATAATACTGCATTTTCAGACCATCCTTAAACCAATCCATGTTTGAATCAACACAATAATAAGGCACAGATGGGTAAACAACAAATAAACAATCAATGAATTGTATTTACCAGCATGCCTGTCTGAGAATGTTTTGGCACAAAATCTGGTTCACCGAAAACAGCTTGTGACACCCAACTAACCACTCCTTCAACGCCCGTCTATTCATACAGTACTTACATTTTCACAAAGATTAACGATATCAGCATTTTTTAACACACGGGAAAGGAACTAAACAAAACAAATATATATTCAGGAAATGTCTACTATTACTACATACTCAAAAACAAGTTGCGAGTACTGTCCTTATAGTGCAATAAAAGACGCAACAGTACCGATCATACAAGCACTGACCATAAAGTGGACGTACATGATGTGTTACAGTCATAAGAAAACAAGACGAGAATAGCTTACAGGTTTTGATTATGTAGTGTTTTGACAAGAAGGTCTTCATTGACCCTGAATACTGTTTAGCCTTTTGTTTCTTTTTCTATTTTTAAATAAGGCTACTGTTCTCTGACAGGGTGTCTGTGCGCATTACAATATTAACAAACAAACAGAAGGTCTGCAAGAGGAAAAACATAATTCAATAAACAGAAAAATATTAGTTCTGTTGCTGTTGATAATCATCACAAATATTTGTAACTCCTACATAACTGACAATATCTCAGACAAAAGTTTTTACTGTTTTTACCTCAAAATGATGAATGATTACAGAAAACTGATGTCTGAGTATTTCAGAGAGCAAAACCTACATATTATTGTTCCAAACAGCTCAACAAAACAATGAATTAACATCTGAAGGTGCAATTAAAAATCACTTCCCTTTTTTCTTACAAAAGGCTTCTTTCATGAAATAATCCCACAAATCAAAGTAACACAAAAAAAAACATGGAAAAACAAAAGTAAAGTCTGCTTCAGGGATAGACCCTCTCTGCTAATGACTTTTAAAAAAGACCAAATACATGAGGCACTTTCTAACTTAAGCATACTTCAACACTATCAAGTTCAAACACCTTATAGTCCATAGGACTAACCATGCCTTGCTGTTCATTATCCACAGTCCAAAATGGCAGACTTTTATCTGGTCACTGAAAACTAGAAGACAGCAAAGGAAAGAGCAGATTGGTTGAGCTCCAGAATTTGGACCTCCACATATGGCGCTAAGGAGGTGGCTGGTTACGTCTCCTCCATTGACTGCCTGGGTGGCACAGACAGTGTTTGTTTTCTGCCATGTCCCTGGCAGTACAGACGGTCTCTACTTTGACTACATATCTACCTCACGTTTTCCTATTGTTCCAGTTGAAGTCCATCACAGGTTTCGGCTCAGCAGTTCTTTCTGCAGGTGAGATCGGCTCAAGGGGAGATTTCTGGGCCTGAGGGGAACGGGGATCAATCAGGGGTGGGGGTTTGTCTGGGTGGAAGGGCCGGTAGTGATCGGGCCCTGCAGGGCCATGATTTCCAAGGGGTCCCCTGTGATCAGGCATCCTTCTGAAGTCCTGTGGATGTCCTCCACCCCCTTGATGGTAATTTGGGGAACGGTATTCATCTGTGCGCCTCCTCTTAGGGTCTGGATGTCTGAAAGCAGGAGCACATATGAGTGCTGATGCTCTACAAATCACGTTCTAACAAAAATTAAGATTTTGTCATCATTTACTCACACTCTTGTTTCAACCTTGTGAAACACAAAAGGTACAATTTTGAAGACTGAAAACCTCAGTCAGTTTACTTTCATTTAAAACTATATCCAAATGACGAAAGTGAATAGTGACTTTGTTCCCCACAAAAAATGTTTAAATTTGGAACAACAGAGTGAAACATGAGGGTGAGAAACTGATGCCAGAATTCAGAATTTATTCCCTTAGAAATTTGTCATCCTCTTTGAAGTCTCAAAGTTGAAGAGATTAAATTCAATGCCCCAAAACTCACCTGTCGTAATAGTCTCTATGGCCCCGATGATCTCTGTCATTACCATACTGGTCATAGGGTCGTTTGCGAGGTGAGCCACTGTTACGGTAGCCTCCTGATCTGTTGTAGTCACCGTGAGGGCGGCGGTCACCGTAGTGATGGTCCTTGTACCTGTGAGTGTCATATGGGTGATGCCGATCCCCTTGCCAGGACTGATTGCTGTTACCTGGGTAGTTATATTTACGCTCCCTTTGCCAATCGCCCCTATCTGTCAAAAGATATACAAGCATTATATGAGGCTTCATTGAAATTGTCAAGTCATTTGTGGTTTAACATTACTGTCTTAATTCCAACATCAAAACCACAGGTCTAACAGTTCCACCACTCACCATCATTAGGAAACTGCCTTTTATGGTTGTATTGTTCTCTGTGGTGGACATGAGGGGGAGGTCCAGGTGGGTGATTGGAAGGAGGGTGGAGCTTAGATGTGGGTTGAGTGCCTGATGAATCCCGGCTTGACCCTGATGGTTCAGGTCTAAAAGGCTTCTTTTTGGCTGGATCATCCTTTTTCTTTTGATCCTTCTGTATGAAACACAAGGAGCAAGTGAGAAAATGGTACAGCAGAAAGACTATAACTACTATATTTCGAGGCTGAAAGCTAAGCCCACCTCTTCCTCCTGCGAACGCTTCTTTTGAGCCATCTTATACAACTTATGTAGTTTCCGAGCCCCAAACTCGGTAAATTTGGACACAAAAATCCAGAGGTTCCTGACAAATTAAACAAATATAGGCTGAATATGATTAAACAAATATCGTCTGAATATGATTATTTTTTCTGTGTTAAAAAACAAATGCAATGAACATAAAGCAATGGGAACATGAGTCGAGGATGAAATCGGGTGTTTAGCGTGCATATGAGACATACCTGCGCCAGGTCTTGACATGCTCAGGGTCACTGTAAGATTTGAGGCACTCAGTGATGCGGTCTCCGATCTTCAGCAGGCATGTGCGAGTGTGCTGCAGCTGTTCTTGTACCGAGAGACCCTCATCTGGCTTATCTAGCTGTTTCAAGGCCTTCTTCACCGGCCTCATCCTCTCCTTACACTGCACAAGTGCCATACAGGTTAATTTTGATCAAATCAACAGCAAATTTATTCACTAACAGTATTATAAACACAATACATCACACATACTAATAGATCATGTCTTTTTAGGGAATGATATGCAAACTAATACAACACTCACAATGCTGAAAGTTTCCTGATCCAGCTCATCATCTTCCTCTCCAATTGGTACCGGCTCACTTCCAGCAGT
>JAZGTK010015482.1:0-13186 GCA_036877625.1 Ambastaia sidthimunki
TTTATGTTTACAGGAAGCATCTTTCATCACTTATCAGTTAGCAATCTCTGTAGAAAGTGCAGTTAGGCATTACTGTGAGAATTAGTTTACATGGTTCTCCAAAGGTCTTCTCCAAGAACACCGGCTACATCCCACTCACTAGAACATAAGCTCATCCTTTAGGATTAGGATAAAGAAATCCAGTAAACAGACTTCTTCCCTCCTCAGTTATATAGTGAGGAATCCAGTGTCAATGATGTAACAATTAGAGAGCACATATGATTGATTGTAAACCTTAGAAAACTAAATTTAAAACTCTCCTAAATGACGTTGCACAAAATAAGACGTCTGTCTTTTTCCTACAGCAGCAAATTAGTGATTTAAAAATTACCACTATAAACATGAAACAAACATACAAGTGTGAGTAAACATACAAGTCAGAACGCAGAATTTACTGCAACAATCTCATAATGCACCCCATCTCGATGTCAGCTCTAATGTATTTAGTGACAAGTGTGAATGTAGAGTCCTGCTGTTAAACAGTGTGACCGTATGGTAATGTTGTAAAGTGATGCTACTACATTGGCCGTAACTAAATCCTGGCACAAGCCGTCGGTGCCGGTGCTGAAAGAGAATCTTTTGGAAATTATTCTAACAACAAAATCTGGGGTGACATGACATGCCATTTGGGCATCCATCCCATCTGTGCTAAACCTGTGCTGTCAATCTGACGGTCCGGAGAGCAGCATGCAGCATAAGTCACTCCACTCAGCCATTACTCTTTCATATGCTGATCATCCTGTCATCAAGAAAATGACACTGAGGACTGAAAAACTGCAGCTAGCTGGTTTTCATTCAGATGTGCTGGATATGTCAGAGGCAGAATGCATCTGTCCAATCCAACAAACCTTCTTATAATGCAATGCTAAACAGCACAATTTTGTGAGCAGCTGACCCAAGACAAGGGAAGGTACTGGTGAAAAGTGCATACAGGGTTCAAAAATCATTTTTTGCTTTTTCTTCCATTTATAAAAAAACCAATGTTATAAATAATGTATTAGTTTTTTCCTGTGACAATGAGCAATTTTTCTTTGCATATGACTGACTAACAGTTTACAATTACACCAATACATGAATCCTCTCGCTGTAACACTGTAACTGTCACAAAACTGTGAAGACTGGCCCTCGTTTTGTTTATTTTATTCACTCACCAAAACCAATTTTTATTCATTTGGTGTTTGGTGAGTGTTTTTTTTTTTTTTAATCCTGAGTAAATGTGTTCCTCTGGTGAAACTGTGTGGATGTGGTGAGGTGTTGCACTGCTGATTAATGGAGGCATATAGCTCAGTCCTACCACTGTTAAATCGATGGATCATGGCAGAAGAAGAGAAGGTGAAAGAGACAGGGAGGCAACCAAAACAATCATAAACTCCCATCTTTCTTAAGAATCCAAAAATAGAAGCTGTACATTCAGCCGGCATGTTCTGGAACAAAGGACAATTGACTAAGAAATTAGTATTTACGCGAGCAGCAGTTCAGCACAGAGCCCGGGCTCCCTCATACATCACTGTCACACTGCTGTTTTCCCCTCCAGTTTAATCACATCAATGCAAAACTCAAATCGTTTTTTATTACAATTCATGTTAAATAGACATTACTCACAAATTACCCCCCAAAAAACCTGTCCACACCTAAGCTGACAGAATATGTACAAGCATTTAAATCCTGTGAGTGGCAATGTAAAATTTCCTCACCCACAAATTATTTGATCTTTTTATATAGCTTACAATCATCTCATAGGTTTTTGCACATTTTTTTTATTTTAATTTAGCACATTTTTAAAGATGTAATTTTAAAAAAATCCAAAACCATCAGGTTTGATTGTTGCCACAATTAGCTAATTTTTTTCTATTCTAAAAAAGAAGGGTTGTGGTAATTATTATAGTCCACAACTATTATGTAATATTTCAGGCTTGCACTGGAAGATAAAATCATAAAATCATCATTTCACTCACAAGCAAATTAACAATGCATTCTAAATGAGCTTCAATCCTGAACAGAGCAGATGACATGTAATCCTATGGGCTGTGCACTTAGGATTTGAGAGATTAATGCCATCGTCCAAGATACAGACAGCAATCATGCCAGAAGCCAAAGGCACTAGTTAAATACTGCTACATGTTTTACACTTGTAGTTGTAGTGAGTGACTATGTAATAATTTAAATGAATAATAACAGCATGGTTGGATAAGAGTTCTAGTATTTCATACAACAGCACTGAAATCTTTTACTCTGTGTCACTCTGCTTGTCTCTGTTAGTAGCATTTCAGACAAACTCCTAAGACTTCATACAGAACTATTTTGATGGAAAAGCAAAGCTTGTACACAATATTACTTTTTGACCTGATGTCTAAAAACAGCATTACAACTGTAATCATGCTGTTGTAGTGAATAACAGCACGTCTAGAGCTGTGATGACATTTAGTCCAACAGCGCTTTTGCTTGTGTGCCATTTTCTACGCTTGCATGCACAATAGGGGCCTTTTGGTGTCAATGTGTTCGATTTCACTAGGAACGATTTTAGTACTAGGGATGCCTTTATGGGGAACTAAACTAGCTCCTACTTCAGAGTAGGGTCTAAATAGTCCCTAGGAACTACCAGTGATGTAAGTACACTTTGACTGACTGAACGGCATACAAAACACAACCACCCACCCATTTTTAAACAGCCATGTTAACACACAGTTTATATTTATTCCAAGAACATTTTTAAGTGTTACAAGGTATAAACATACGAAAATAATGGCATGATACTGTTGTTTTAAAACTGTGCGTCAGTTCTGAATCAAGTCGGTGCTGGTGAATTGCTAAGCCAAGGATTCATAAATAAAATGTCCTTCTGCACTTTTATTCCAGAAATGTAATAAATTATAGAAATATTGATACATCTTCCACTGTTTACATCAGATTTCATACCACATACTCATCTATCATCGTTGTTTTTCAACAAAGTATGTACACAATGCAGTGTTACTGGTAAAACTGAGCAAAATCTTATCCGTTACCCTTATCCGAGTCTTAAAATAAGCCCAATGCACACATTATTCATACTTCACAAGCAGGTGATAAGTTTAGTCTTGTCAAAACTATTTGCTATTAGCACAACCATCAATGTGGCTACTGTATGTGGGTATTTACAAATATAAATTGAGAACAAAAGCATATTGTTTGGGGCAGATTTCTGGTTGCATGCGTAAATGCTGCGGCCATTTATGCATGATGCTCAGCTATAGAGAAAGATCAGTATTAATGATATCTGTGGTCATTTCACAACAATTGTTACTACTTTTATATGAAAATCACTTGGTATCTACTTAAATAGTAGATAGTGAATAGTTGTTTGGGGGTTTTCAATTCTTAAAGGGTTTTCATTATTTTATCGAGGCCATTCAGTTAATAAACGGGTTAAACAACGTCGCTGTCGGCCGGTTAACATAACTTCAGAGCTCCTACTGTTAGTGTGATTGCAACTATGAAAATGTACAAGGGTAACTAATAGACAAGGAATCGCTCTGGTTCCTAGTTCCTATAACTTAGTTCCTAGAACTACTTGTTGCGAAAGCGGCTAATTATAATTGAGCTACAAGGGCTGTTTCAATAGTCACAATACAGAATTTATTTGACTGTCCAAGTTTGCATTAAACAATGCTTAAAGAATATTCAATGGGTCACATTCATTCTGGGTCACATACAGCAGTTTAGTATAAAAATCAAAACATATGTATAAAAAAAATAATCACACATGATTCTGTAAGTGAACCCAATGACTCTCTTGTTTGATCAGCGAGTTCCTCTGCTGTGTTAATCTAACACATTACTGTGACACTCTCATTAAAAATCCACAGGCTTTACCCTAAGCTAATACAATGAAATGCATGCAATCTCCATCAGTGGAGAGAGAGAGAGATTACTGAACAGCAGAGAGCGTTAACTACAGTCAGAGCAGAGATAAGCCAATGACTGATTAAAAGAGAAAGAGCTGTCAACTGGGGGAAAGACATCACTGGCATATGCACTGACAGCTATTGGTTTAGGGTGCTCAAAGTGTCTTAATACCACCAGCCAAACACTTCCAACTACTAAACATAGCCTAAAGATCCCTGCTTTCGTCTACACAGGAGCTCTCCAAGACTCCTCTTATCTCATCAAGTTGATTATATGTGTGGCTTGTAGTTCAGTCTCTTATTCCCTTGCTTTCTCTAGTGGCTGGTTAGAATAAACTGTTGGCAGCAACTCTTGGGTACACCTGGGGGTACAAACCCTTCACAGCCTGTCCTCTACCTTTGAAACAAATCAGACCTGTGAAACAGAGCAGCGGTCGAGCTCTGCCACCCACCTTGCATCCAAACATGAGGGAGATGGTGCTGTTGGTACAGGCCACTTTGCAGTGGCACAGCATAGGCGAGAAACAGTCCAACTTCTTGATGCTGGCCGACATTTTCTCGCCACTATGGCAGCTGAGCCGCTCTGCCACGGAGGAGCCAGAGAGTCGCCTCCTCGAGCGGTACTTGCTCCTGCCCCTCCGGCCACCCCCTGCTCCACCATCTCCCCCCGCACCACCTCCTCCTCCAGCCCCTCCACTGCTGCTGCTGCCCGCTCTCACCATCCACCCTCATTCCTCGTCTCACTCCATCACGCCAGGGAAGTGACAGCCAGTCTGCTTCCTTCATCCAGCGAGTTGTCCACACTTCCCCCTCTCGTTCGCCACTGCTCGCTTCTTCTGAGTGCCTTTCTTCTTTTGCTTCACTTGCTCACAGTGAAGAAAAAAAAAATCACCTTTCTGTTCTCCTACCGGTCTTTCACGCTCCCTCCGTCTCCCGCTTGATAAGCGATCTTACAGCTGCCTGTCAGAGTGGAGATGTTTACACAGAGTCACAGTTGGAGCCATACTGTGTGTGCAAGTGAGTAAACGTCCAGCTCGTTCCGTTAAAGCTTCTCCATTACCTAAGACGGACATCAAACAGCCGGCTTTTTTCCAAAAGAGAGATAAAGAACGCCACAGTGAGCACAACGAGCAGTGAAAAGTGAGGAGCGCAGGAGAAAAGGAGGAGAGATGAGAGGGGTGGGAGGGGAAGCTAAAGCTGTTGCAGCGCGTGGGGTTTGTCACATGGGCTCCGTCAAAGAGAAGCTGGGTTGAGACCATCTCATTCTCAGCGTGGGTGCTCTACGTCATTCAATACATTGAAAGAGAGAGAGAGGAAAAAGTCCAAAGTGGCTACCGGTGAGACAGAGGAACAGAAAATGAGGAACATAGCCATCTATGGAGGAGCTGCAATAATAGAGTGACTTCATGCACGTTTGCACGGAGAAAGAAAGGGGGGAGGGTGGGCTCAGAAACTGGCCAATAAGACGACAGAATGTCATTGCCAGCTGACTGGACAGTCTGGCTGTGACCTTTTGAAAATTGTGTCATTGCTCAACCATATCCATAAAATATGAAGAAGGACATAGAGCTTCTTGTGCTCATTTAAGTCGATTACACTTGTCATTTCTCATTTATAATGTATAATAAGATATCTGTGGAAGAGTCTCACAGAACAAACCACTCAGGTCATCGAACAATAATGTGCAGTAACGTGGGGGAGGGTCTCCAATGACAAAGATCTCTCCAATGACTTTGCTTCAGGAACATTTTAAACAGCAGTCAAGCTAAGAAGGATGTAGCAAAATACTGAAATCCACACTAACCTAATCCTCACCCTAATGAGATCCTCTTTGTACAGTCATCAGAACATGCACATACATACCGCTATATTCTGCAGCAACCCAACAATAAAATCAACTGAATGCAAAATAAAACTGTAACGAGCACCAGCACAATTTCTTTACAGGAAATTACACATTACAGGGAGCGAGTGTCGAGAAGATACATGGTAGTAGTACTAATAGCACCAATTACACCATTTTAAGTGACTTCTGTTGTCTGAGTGTCTCACTATTAAAGTGTGACTCAGATCCTGCCGTCCCCTTTACACATATGCGTCACTCAGCTAATGCTGGAAAACCCAATTCACGACTAGCGATCAGGACGCGCTTAGGCTGCGTCATGCAGACGGTTATATATAGAACAATAGCACAAATGTATACAGATATAATTCACCTTATTTTTAGGGCAACATCTAATCTGCACTTACTACTCAAGGCACTGGAAGGTAGAGTGACAAGTTCAAGTAAGAAAGGACTTTAAGAATCTTGCTTTTATCTTTTATTATTAGCATTCTCCAAATTCTCCAAGCCATTAAAGTTACTCATCATACTTTAAGGTCTCATCCTCTGAGAGTGGGTGTAGGTGATTTACCCCACTGAGAGGCCTTCTGATGAGTCTGATGGGTGGCTCGGTATGGTCTGGGGTTTTGAAATCACAGAGGGAAAGACCTCAGCAGGACAGACATGAACAGAGCTCCACAACTGCTACTGATCGGGAAGTGGACAGCACAGAGGATTTGAAACAGCCTCGAAATGTGTTCATCCCATTTATGGTCCAGTCTATGATTCACAGATTTCTATTTAGAGAATTCCTTTAACAGTACAATCTGTAACTGCTTCAAAAGGAAGCACCAGAGAGAATTAGCGAGAGCGTAGGCGTGACTGGCTTTTGAAAGTGTAGGATTATGACCATCACGCTTTACCAGCTGTGTTAGGTAATGCTGGCCAGACTGAACAATCATAATCTCAGCTATGAATTTGAGTACAGTTTGTTCTGATGTTTGTCTCGCGCAGATATTCTAGAAAGCACTTCTAGCTCGTTACTGTGGTACATGTTGTTCTGACTGTTTGAGGGGGGTCTGCTTCATTACAAACAATTATAATAGATCATTTCTTGGTTTAAGGCACTAATAAGCATGTAAGCACTTCCTCTGAAACCCAATTTAGCATTACTCTTGTCATCGCTACCCCAGCACTGTAAAACAGCGGTCATAATATTTACCCTCTATTCAGCCCAAATTTATTTTTAATCAAACTCTTTCTTGATAAAATTCTTATATTTAAGCGATAAGTAAGACATCACAAAACAAATCATGGACTTAATTGCAAACCTCTGCCTCCATGCATGTCAGTCTGCGCTAGATCTGCAGTGGTGGGCAGATAAGTGTGCCCACAAGGCTGCCTGTGGGGAATGTGGAATAAAAGCACACAGCTCCACCTTGTGGACAAATATATACCACACGAGCCTAACGCCGTGGGCTTGTGATTTGCATATATTCTTAGACTGTTATTTCACATGCAATAAGCATTTTTTAAATGACACAGAGATTCTGAACAACACAGATTTAACAGAAAAACGTGGTGCTGAATTTTTTTTTACGCCAGACCACTTCCAGAAACACCATGTGATATACAAACTGTATGACCACCTTTACCAGACAGCCTTCATAAACTTAAATTATTGCCCATGAATTTATTTTTATAGAATTATTTACACCTTCCATATGTAATGCCATATAAAGCCAGAAGAGGGAAGCAAATGAATCCAAAAGCTGTTTGAGTATAAGGGTGTTAATTTCCTTTATTTCTTCACCTTTTTTGGTGTACAAAATTAATATTCAGTATCATTTAGCAGTAAAGTTTTTTTTCGCTAACATTAGTTAATGCACTAGCTACCATGAACAAACAATGAACAATATTTTATTTCAGCATTTAATAAATCTCTGGTAATGTAAATACAATTGTTTATTGTTTGTTTACGTTGGTTAAATGTGCATTAACCAACGTTAAAAGATAAACATTTTAAAAATGTACTAGTAAATCTTGGAATTAGCATGAACTAAATTAATAAATAGTGTGTAACTGTTAGTCCAACAAAATTAACAAATGGAACATTATTTTAAAGTGTTACCACATACTCAAAGCACAGAAATTGTACTTTTTTATTTGATAATTTTACACTAAGGTAAAAGCAAAACTTTTGACTGATTCCCAAGTTGTAGTTAATACATTAAGATAAAGGAAGCCTCTCTGTGCTAGTCACATTTTCAATTAAATAAAAGTCAAAAATATTGATAGCCATGGTTGTACTCTGGAAAAAACTTCCAAAAGTTAATTTTTTTTAAACAAATAAAATATAGTCAAAATACACGCAAAGCCTCAAGAGAACACTGCAATGAGAAAGAACTCCTACAATCATTATTCTGCTGACAATGGGGCTTGTCTGATAGGAAATGCAATAGTTGAGCTGCAAATCCCATGACAGTTTTCACAAAGAATCTGTTTGTGAGCGGATCTGAGAGAGGGGCGACTTTGCACTGGTCCCTGTGGAGGTGTCAGCTTCTGCACTGCACAGATCACATGAGTCCCCATCAACTCCCATGATGCACACAACAGCCCTCTGGTAAACATGGCAAAGGAAAACTTGCCTTTTCTTCAGTCCCATTAGGCCAACAACACACGTTAAATAGTCAAAACCCGATACGAACTGAGCAGGACTGACATCATGAGATGAAAGGGACATGTTTTGCTCTGAGAGAAATAGCAGAGGGGTAGATACATGTGTTTTCAAGTAAATGTCAAGTAAACAAAATTGATCTCTATGAAACTTTACAAGAAAACAATCACTTATAAGAGTATAATATCCTAAAGAACATAAGAGAGCAACACAATAATTGCAAACCAGCAACAAACTCACAAACCATCTAAACACTGTTAATTTCAAGCCACCACAAGTGGATGTCAGAGGTGCAGCTTTAAAAAGACACTAGACACATACATGAGAAGCACATGAGCACGTTTCCCCTTTGCGGCAACTACACCTCTTATTACATCACGCCGTGTCCCCACTGAGATCTGAGTGTCCATATGGACTAACAGCTGATGTGAAGAAAAATTACTGCTCAGTATCGTTCCGCAACAGCCTCTTTATTTAACATAAACACTTTATTTCCGGCTTTATGCATTGCATGTTTAATATCTTTACTACAAGTCAAACACAAAACAATTTCTATAAAGCACTTAATCTGGATCATCTAAACTAAAGCAGTTCAGTTCTGCTTCTTTGAATGTTTATCCTACCAGTCTTTAACCTGGCTTTATCTCAATACATAAAGCATTACTCCATCAGAGCTGACCAGTAGGTTGTTGGCCCCAACCTCAGTATTTTTAGATGAGGAGATACTGTGTTCCAGCCTGATGTCTCTGAGCCACCAAATGCATAATTCAGCAGAAACAAGAGGAAAAAAGGCTTTCCGTCTTCATCGTCATGCATATAAATGGCACTGGAAGTAGAGAGGCCTGAGTCACATACTGTACGGCACTCTGCATTCGCATGGAAATCACATTGACGGTTGTTTACAAGGCATTTTTGTAAATGCATTAATATCAAGAACCCTCAGGACATTGTTTGTTCATGGGTGGTCAGAAAAGTACAGAATTTAAGGTACCATTTATTTTATTGCGTCTCAAAATCTATTAAATATTTCTGAAGATGGAGTTTGGCAGATGACATGAATTTATTTGAAGGAAGTGATTGGAGGAGACTGTATGTCCTGAGGAGGAATAATCTAGATCACAGCCAATGAGTAATTCATTTGTGTGGCTAATGCGTAGAATGACATTTGATTTGGGCTATGCTATAGCGATTCCACACAGCCCTACTAAACCATATTTAAACAGCACATACGCAAGCTTGACTGAGCTGAATTACTTGTGCTTGTTTAATCCCTCAGGACAGGCTATGGCTAGTTTTTTATTACAGTGCTCTTTGGCACTGCTTAGTTTAATAGGCCTGCAGACTTATTAAAAGCATGCACTGTAAACTCTGGCCCGATTAAAACATTTCACTGCTGATGTAGACGTTGACTAAATTTCATGCTGAAGGGTCATTTAACGTGATTAGTAGCCACTGAAAATTATTACCATAAAGCAATGATGGGCAGATCAATAATAAAAGGGTTGTTTAGGAAAGGACAACAAGATCTGAGAGGGGGGGAGAGAGAGAATACATATAGAAAGTTTTACTCTGTCTTTGCCTCCTGGGTAAAGTCAATTGCAGCCCACATGGAAATCTATGTGCTTTTAACTAAAAATCTGACATGCCTTGAGGCAGCCAGCGACCAGAGGAGACACAAGCAGTCATGCATGCAGATAACATGCAGTCACTGCACACAACTGGAGCCCGTCCTCTGTGACGCCTCACAAGCAAGCACTGAGTGAAGGGTATCAGGGGTCATGGAGACAGACGGAGAAGAGACAGAACTCCTGGAGAATTCCTACACAACAGAAATATCCTAATATACAACACTTCAGACAACAGAAACTATATGAAGGTCATACATAGGGCTTTACAATTGTTGTTCTAAACACTGCTTTTAACCCTGGGTTGAGTAACAGTTCACACTTGTATTTTATAAACGGGGTTAATGCTGCATTTTACCCAAGGTTTAGAAAGACCCGAAGTTAACTATTAAAAAGTGTGATGTAAAGCCCTAATGTAAGCATGCACTAAAAAAAGGAAAAAAAGAGCACCATTAAAAGATAAAAATATTTCTGCACAATATTGAATAATAAAAAAAACATGTAAGATGTAATAATATTGAATACAATTCAATCAATGCAAAATACTGGCTAAATGATTATCCCTCAGAAGTCTGCAGCACCATTTGGAGGTTCAACATAATTCCAGGCTGAGCACAATGTTTTACAAACTGCTGTACCTTGAACTCTTGGCACTTTTTCCTAGTCTCACTTTATTTACATAACCATCCAAAGCCCAGATTACAAGGACAAGAGTTTATGTATTTTTTGGCAAGCTCAGACTCTCAGAATCCCTTCGTAAGATTTTGGCAAACTAGAGGAAAGTCAAACCGTGACAGCACAACATCACATGAGCAGTGTGTTATGGTCACATATCAACACACTGTGATTGCCTGCAGCCAAATCACAGCCATGCTGATATTCTTGCTTGTGTGATTACATGTATAGATATGCATACAAGCTGCCGGGTGTTGACCAGACTGCTACAGTTTTCAAACAAATCAGCCAAACCTAACATTTTTCATTTAGCATTGCATATTCAGTTATTTCTGAACAGATATAACAGCATGAAGAACTATGATGTGAGACTTTAACAACAGTCCTGTAGCTTAGTTACAAACTGGAGTGGGAGGAAAACTGCAACAGATGACGTGTGATGGCATCACACCATTTACATTTATTCATTTGGCAGAAGCTTTTATCCAAAGCTTTCAATGTATACATTTTTAAGTACATGTGTTCCCTGGGATCGAACCCACAACCTTTGCGCTGCTAACGCAATGCGCTACCAGTTGAGCTACAGGAACACCGGCGGTAATGTAATCAGTAATTCTGACAGGAATTCTCACAGCACTTCCTAATAGTTTATGATAATGGTTATATCTGGTGGTATGTGGAAACACTAAAAATGAAGCCTTGTGATGTCTGATATTCTGCATGGCTTGTGGGCAGACAGCTTTTGAATCATATGGTCTCAGAAGAGCCCCAAATCTCAGCAGCTTTCCGGAAAAGAGAAACTCTCAGATCTGACGGAGCACCGAGAATTACAATATGGGAAAGTTATAGCAAAGCATCCATAATATCTGAACGGACCAAATCACCATAAAGGGAGCATAAATGTCCCATTCACTATTAAGAAAAAAGCTCTATTAAAATGAATTGTTAAACATCAGAAGTTTTTACATCCTAAACAAAACAAACATGCAAACAAACAACTTCTATTATTCCACTCCTGTAAATGTGGGAGAATATGTGAGCAAAAAAATATTTTCTGTCAGCACAAAGAAATGGTACTTTTGTCTACAGCACTGAGCAGTACCTATGTCATTAGTAAAGTATACAGCAATATTACTAATAAGTGTACACATGTAAAGCAAACAAGAAGAAACTGAAACTGAATTGAAAACGCCTATTTTGAATTTACCGATTAAAATGCGCTAAATGCCATCACTTACAAGCTAGCACTAAGTCACTGTTAATCTATGGGCTTACCTTAGTCGTAACAATACAAATGCAATCCATTCTCTCCTATCGCCACCTCGCGCCTCTCATTGTCTTATATCGCAACTCTCCTCTTTTCCCGAGAATCAAAATTAGAGTCCTCAATAAATTCAGAGCACTGTGCTATTCCTCGTGGATCGATAGAAAAATAAAAGCGACCACCACGCTTGAATTTGGTCTCTATGTTGACAATTTCGGTTCACAGAAAAGAAAACCGTAGAGATGCGCTCACGTCTCCAAAAGAACCCGAAAGCGCATCAGAGTGAAAGCGCGAGTTTACGCGGAGCGACAAGCGCAATTACACCCGCGCGGCTTCATCACGGATTCATCTCAGCAAAGCAAATGCCTTTACTTCAAACACATCACATAGTTTTAAACAGAGCGTTTACAAGCGTGTAACTTTATGGTCATATGAACTGCTTCTGCGCGCAAACAGCCTAGAATTGGATAAAACATATCTTAAAAACGGGGACATGCTTCAAACAACGGTTTGCTTATTACCTCCGTTGTGTCTGAGTACTAATGCCAGAAAGGCGGAGGTCCGTTGAGTAATGGGTACAAGTCCAGTGGCCCGTGACATCTTTAACAACACGTCAAGCAGCATCAGACAACATTTAACAACATCAAATCTAGCGTGAGATGTTAAGTGGTGCTGCCCATTCAGTGTTGGTGATCAAGATCCAACTTCAATTCTTTGATAAAGATCTGATTTTCTAGCACAAAGATTGAATGTCTTTCTGTTAATACTACTGTAATGGTATATGATCTCAGACCATCAGGTATAAGCTGATAGCTGAAGTAAAAAAAGCAGAGGGACAACAATGTCTGTAATGTCCTGCAGACATGTTCAATTTCATCAATAACTATTTCAAAATATTTTTAATTAGCTTATAAGAATAAAGACTTCCCTATTACCAGACCACAAGGAATTTTAGAATTTGTACACAGTCATTTGCCAACAAATGAACAGACCATTTACAGTTACCTCAAAAAACTTAGGAGATAGGAGATATAAGGAGATATAAAATGTTTAGAAAGACAAAGTTAACCAACCTAAAAAATATAGTTTTCTGGCATATGTTATATACAAACATTTCTAAATAATAATTAATTTATAATGATTTATAATGATTATTATATTGCAGCTGTGCAAGAACAGACCTTATAAGTATTTAGGGCA
>JAZGTK010015483.1:0-13186 GCA_036877625.1 Ambastaia sidthimunki
TATCCCACACAGCTTAGAATCACATAACAGGTCATCTGTAGTTTAAATGTTTATCAAGAAAACAACAGCAACCTGAAACGTTTACTGTTTAACCTACTGTAACAGTGGAATGGCTGATTCTGCTTCTGTGTTATTTTTATGCTCCATCTATAATGAGTGAGAAGTTTAGGACATCAGTGGAGCGCCATCTCTCTTGAAGTTGCACACACTCTCAATTACACACACCAGAATAGAAAACAAATGAGCAGCATAAAAAAAAGCTAAATAAAAAAAAAACATTTGAAAATTAACTTATAAGCGTCAGCATGTTTAAACAGCATTGTGCTGTTCACAGAGCCGTCAAGAACGCCCAGCTAAACTAACTAAACTAAAGTAATAAGAAGTTTTATTTCACTTTAAAAAGACAAAGCCCTTTTAGGGCAATTAAGCCTCCATTGCAATCTTTAACATAAAGGTAATTTTTATGTATACACTTTTTTATTTAAATTACTATCACAATTTATCAGATTGTTGCTTTATAACAACAAAATGTAAAACATTTGGATGAATTCTGTAATGAGAATTTGGCAGAAACAAGTGCCTAATCATCATGGCTCAGAGCATGAGAAACATCACAATACAAAAGATCCTAATGATCCTTTAAACCTGCTTAATTGTTTTTATGCAAATAAGTTTTGTTGTTTTTTAGTATTGTTTTAGGATTTTTTCTTTTTGATGTTGGGGGTGAAATGTGACCATGTTTTCATGAGGGTTATCCGCTGACTTTATAAACTCACGTTTGTTTAAAACACCAGCCTGACAGTGTGTCATTATCTTTCTGCTTGTCGCAATTAAACAAAGCGAGACATAAAAACGAGCCTCATGCATTAGTCAGTGTGCAGAACTGCCAGCTTTCTGGCTCACTGGATTAAAGTGCCTTAATTAAAACTGATCACTAAAGATTAATAAATGAGGGTGTGTGTGTTTGTGTATGGGGGGGGTTAGGGTCAACATTCTTATAAATGACATCATCCCACACATAAGGCATTACCTCACTTCTCAATCCTCTTGGCATGACTCACACTACGCTGTCAGCTGCATCCCCCCCACATCCACCTAATCTTTCTCACTTTCCTCTCTTTCTAATTTCTCTCATCTCTCTTTCTTTCTTTCCCTTCATCACACCTCCCCCTCTCATGTTGTGACAGCATGTTTCTGCAGACAATGCTGTTTATTGCTGGCCTTTCTCCTAGTGCTGTGGCATGCTATAGGAGACTGCTCTCTACTGGCGCCATGGAAAGGACCAATCAGAAGGGTATAGACTGCTCTAATCACTGAGCAGAATGCCATTTTGAGCCAATCAGAATGGCTAGTTGCTAGGCATCCAGAGGTAAAAGGGGAGGGGAGATGAAGACTCTATCCAATGAGAAGGCTGCACCCACAGCAGCCAGGCATTCCAGGTTACCGCCAAACCAGGCAGGGGGGTCAACACCATCTCTCTTTCTCTCTCTCTCTCTCTCTCTCTCTCTCTCTCTCACACACACACACACACACACAAATCTATATTTAATACACTAGAAATGGAGAATAAAAAGTAAAAAAAATGATGTGGGTACTACATACAACAACATTTGTGCACGAGACATAACTTCCAGAGTATAAAAGCCACTCTCACAATTACACTCACACAAGACGCTACAGCTGTAAACACAAACAAATAGTGACATTCTTATAACTTTACAAATAAGAACAAATTATAAGCATGGATAAAACAAATGTGTAATAATGCACACACAAAAATCACAACAGAAAACTGCCCCAAGAAATCTAATTTTACTGCAGCTAATGTTTTTCAGAGAGTGTGTGTGTGTACATGCACACATGCATATAAGTGCATCACTGCCAAATGCTCTTCCTCCAGGCAAGTCTTCAGTCCCCAGTGAGTATGAGTCTGTGATCTATGTGTGTGTGTATGCGTGTTACTTGTTTTACCCAGTTTCCTTTGGGCCATGTCTCATTCTCTTCTGGGGCAAAGAGGTTCAAACAAACATTGTCTCGTCCCACACACACACACACTCATGGGCGAATTCAGTAAACACTTGCGCTACTTTGCGCGCTGTATTTCAGCACACAGATCTGCATCTTATTCACTAACCACCCACAATCCAGTTTAACCAGATTTAAATGTATAGCTCTGCAGTACACACAAGAGCCATGCTTGTTTGAAAAACGACTAAATATAGGCTTATTATGGACCTAGGCTTATAGACCTATTATTATTGAACCTTCACAAAATAATTTTTTCACATAAAAGTGCATGAATTAAAAGCAGGTGGTAACTTAAGCAAAAATTTTTTTTAAGCATTTTATATTAACCATGTTTTAATTAAATAAAAAACTAACTGTAATCACAATGCTACAAGCATTTATTGCTCAGTTCACACTAGGTCTCAAGTGAAACAACCATGTTAACTGCTGTTTTGGTACATTAGTTTGTTTGATTTGATAAGAACAGAATGTGCTTAAGTGTACAAGTATGTGTAGTACCTCTGGTTTGCTGAGACTGGAGGACACTAGACAGCCTGAGCCAACATCCAGGTCCCACTGCTTGCGTCCCTGGTTTAAAGGATCCAGAGCTGCGATTCTCCCATCCAAAGTGCTGATGATCACCAGAGCCCTGTAAATCACAAACACACAGGTTTATATACAGAGACAGAGGTCACTGTATAGGCACTCATAAAATTATATACTGTAATTATATAAATTATTATATATATAATCTCATAACTTTCAATCCATAAGGCATAACAATAGACCCTAATATCTTTGATTTAAAAACCAACTTTAAAACAAAACAATCACCCAAGGTGCAACATTCTCCGTATCTGATAAATATTCTTGTTTGTAGTGGTCAATCAAAACACAAATATCTATGGAGCATATTTTTTTCAAAAACCACTAAACACTTAGAATGTTATTTCTTGACAAGTGTCGTTAGATTTTTTATTTGATACCCTGGGAAACAAACACATTAATTGTTACTCAATCAAGTCAACACAATTATGCTGATCATTTCAAACTGACAGATTATGAAAGTGATATGTTTTTGTCATGGTTACCCATAATCGAAATGTGACCTCTGCATTTAACCCATACCTAGTGAGGATTGAACACGCACTGCAAGTCGTAAACACACACACTCTTGGAGCAGTGGGCAGCTGTCACTGCAGTACCCGGGGAACAATCAGGGGTTAGGTGCCGGTGCTGGAATCGAACCAACAACCTACTGATTACAAACCCGACTCACTAACCAGTAGGCCACAACTGCCCCACAGTTATATTGATTTAAATCTACTTGTGTGCTTCATTTTACTTTTAACTATAAAGTTCTTTGTATAACTACAAAGTTGTACAAAAGAACTAAAAAAATGTCTAGGTAATTCACTTTAAGAGTGACATGCCAGGGAAGGTCTTTGGAAAGGCTTGCTAGCACCTGCAGGCTAGCGAGCAAGACTAAAAGTGAGTTGCTTTGATCAAGTCAAAGACAGTTAACACATCCCTCCAGACATCAACACTGATGTGGTCCGAATTTAAGGGCACCTCAGTTCTGCTCATCCCCATGCCAGCACTGCTTGTTCTCCATTCTCCAATAGGACCGAAGAGCATAAAATGCTAGGGCACTCCTGATTGGCTGGAGGGCCCCTCCAAAAATATGAGGACTGATTGGTTGTTGCTAAGCAGTGGGTACTGTGAGAATGAATGAGGATGCTTCCCACCCAGCCAAGAGTGATTGAGGAAAAATACAAAAAAAAAAGAGAAATATGGGTGAGAATAAAAGGTAGAATAACAAATCCAATTTTTCGGATGAGATCAAAGACTAAGTATATTCCACAAGCTGCTTTACCTCACGGGAGAAAAAAACGAGTGACTAAAACAGAGGCAGGAGGGAAAGTGCTTGAGAAAAATCGTAAAACTATCACATTCCGGTATGCAGTGATCACAAGAACCATCCACTTAACCACTGCAGCAAGACAAATCAGCAGCTTATGTGGAATAACTTGAAATTGTTGCTACATATGACAAATTCTATAAAACACCTTTACATTAAGTTCAAGTTCTTTAAGAAAACAAGAGACAAGAAAGTTTTTGCGATAAATACAAAACTAGTGTTAAACCCAAAAGAATAAAAAAGTAGTGTTATTTCAAGGACACAACATTTTTTAATAATTTTTACTTAAATTATCCTTTTTGTATTTATTCCATTTCATTTTGTTCACATTTAGTTTTTCAAAAGGAAAATCAGTCTCAGCATACTTTGCACTGTACACAAACACATGCTTAAGTGTGTGTCCATCTCTCCCTCTCACACTCGCTTTCTCTCGTCTCTCTCTCAGTGGAAGTCAAGCGGCTCTCACTTCAGACCTGATGTAAACAGACTGCATGGGAAAAAAAAAGCACAACTAGGGTATCTGAGGAGTGTGGTCCAATCACAGAAGGTTTTCCTTGCCCCCTCAGCCAATCAGGGCTTAGATGTGTTGCTGCACTCTCAATCATTAACCACTCCTTTAAAAAACACCAGCCAATGGACATAAAAAGCCTACTGTAACCATGCTACGGCAAGCAGCTCTTATAAAAGTGTGAGTACCACTGAAAACACACACACACACACACATTACAGACGTATGGGGTACGGGGAGCACGTGGGCAAGTTGTGAAAACAAAGGCACACCCCTGCAGAGAAGCTGCAGAGTCTTTGACCGGGAAACAGTACAGCTTGTTACTTTCCTGTGGGCAGAACGTTCTTCAACTTTGACACCACACACAATCTGATACAGAAATTAAACACACAGGAACATCCTATGGTCAAGATTAACCTGGCTCAACTGGTACAGCATTGTATTACATGCCAAGGTCGTGGGATTGAAAACACACAAACTGATAAAATATATAACCTGAAAGCACTGCTACAAGTCTCTTTGGATAAAGACGTGTGCAAAATGCATACATGCAAAAGCAACCAGCTAATATTGTGTGATCTGCAGACATGCATAGAGGCGTACTGTTGAAAAAAGTTTCCAGAAACCACCCTGGAAGGAGTCAAGATCACAAAATGCAACATGAACACTTGAAACCCCTCAATTTGCAAAGTGAAGGGGAATTTTCTGCTTAAAGGAACACACAATAAAATACCGTACTGCAGTAGCATGCAGAACTCAAGCAGAACTGTGGAGGGCTACACAGAGAACTTAGCATTTTAAGGTAACAAAGTAACGTCTTCCCTGGGCAACATCTGCAATACACAAACACAATGACCTGGCAGAAAGGAAAAAAAACAGACTCACTCATACATTCAGCCCTTAAAGCGCACACACACAAACACATCCACTCACAAGCTACAACAGGGACAAACTACAATTAGTGCATTACTTGTGGCATAGCATACATTACAATAAAGAAAGTTGCATTGTTTTTATTCATTGTTGTTAAGGGACTCATCATCATGTCGAGTTTTTCTTCATGTATTGATTAAAGCATTTGCTCAGCGTGCATGTGTGTGAGAATGCTTAATCTGTCCTCTGACTCCATGTCACGTTCTGACACGCCCAAGCTGCTATCACCATGCAGAACTATAAGCCCTTCTTCCATTTCCATTGACCTTGCGAAATTCGTCCCATCTCACATGGACCGCTGCCATATCACCGAAAAAAAACATCTCTGGCTTTACTCAAGGCTGTTTTATTGCAGGTTGTGATCATAAAATAAACTCACTGATGCACACCTGTATGATTTTTGAAAGCTGAATCCCTCACACACACACAATCATCACACAGACATAAGCTCACAAAATGCACTCTCATAAAAACTAATTCCAAACATCATCATTATCATGACATAATCATTTCACTTCGCTTCAACCCATGATCTTCCTCCTGTTACTATCTCTCTAACATACGCGGTGCAGAGAAATCAAAACTTCGTCACATGGTGTTTAGCCTTTCCTATTGGACGAGCCCTGGCCTTGATCTAGGTGGCTGATTTGTTGTTGCTAAGCAGTGAGGAACCAAACTACAGGAAAGCTGGCGTTCTGGCAACTGGGTCCTAGTGCCTTCAGATCTGCGTCTCGATGTCTCCCCTCTACTTTCTCCCCTCTCGTATCCCCAAACTCTGCCTCTTTTTCTCTTTTCCGCCACACCTCTCTCATCTTCCCACCCATTGCTGCAGTGCAGTAAGGTGTGTCCTCTGCAATGAATGAAGTAACAGCTCTAAAGAATGAAACCATAAACAGAGCAAAAATCAATCAACTCAAGTTCTCGGTGAGCTGTGCTACTGCCACTTAGCTAAATGTAACATCATTGATGCACTAATTTGGCATCTTTAAAACAATGCGCTGTGATAAATTGTCCTGTGCTGTGATATAGTTTGAACATTTAGTGAAGTTCTTAAAAATGACAACTAGGACTTCAAATTAAAATTGAAAAATGGACAGTCTATCAGAATTTTAAAAAATTCTTTCTTTGTCTGTCTAAGAGTAATAAATGAGAAAAGTTTACATGAAAACATGCAAAACTGCAAGAGAACAAGCCAAGTAAGTTTTGAGAAAAATATACATTTTACCAAGGAAATAGGCAAAGGATTTTTTTTTTGTTTGATATCTTGCAGTGACAATCTTTTCTTTTTTACATCTTGTAAATTGACAGACTGTCCCTAGTTATCTAATCATCAAGACAAAAAAAGAAAACACAAAAACAAGCACACAAACTGTACTCCATCCTCTCCTATTGCTTTCTCTCTTTCCCTTTGCTCCTAACTCAAATTCTGAGCACTTTTTCCTTCCACTCTTTCAATTGGCCTACAAGTTTGCCATCTCAGCTCTTCTGATTGGCTGTTGCTAAGCAGTAGGCAGTAGGAGCTAGACGTCTGGCAGAGTTTGCACCAGGCAGTAGAGAGAGGCATCACCGTGAGTGGTGTGTGTGTTCATGTATGAGTGTGTGTAACAGTGAGGGCACCGCGAGCGAAGTGTTACTTCCAAAAGGTCCCTTAGGAATCACCACCAGTCCAAAAATACACACCGAGGCAAAGCTGAGCGATTGGTGTATGGGCTCTGCCTGGCTAATGTTGGACACTGGAACCACCAACCAATTCTTACCAAGAAACATTACAACAAAAAAACAAAAAAAATCACTACCACAAACATAATTCATTATACAACTATACAACTATATTATACAACTATACAACTTAACTAAATGTACTCATTGGGTAGAACAGGGTGACCATATTCCCTAGCCTTTGCTGCCCAACACTTTGGTACTGATGCTTGGTGATTTGTTGGTTTGCAACAAATCTTGTTTACTTCTTTTAATTCAATCTCTCAATCACTGAGCTTAATGGACTGAACAATAGAATGAGTTTATGATAGTGTCTCATCACAATCTCTGCTTTTGTTGTGAGTAGATCTCTCTTGGGTTAGACTCCCATTTGCCAGTCGACCATGCTGTGCAACACATAAAACTGTCCCAGGAGAACACCATCCCCCAGTAAAGCTGTTCCGTGTCACGGGAAAGGCCTGAGGGTGTTGATTAACATGGTGTTGCAGAGAAGTAACCAAGGTTTGGCTCCTGCGTTCTGTGTGTGTGCAATAAAGTGCCAAAGTTTGGAAAATGCTTGGTTGAAAACAAAAGCTGCACGCTTGTTATAAACAAATTGTAATGTAAATGTGCCCTTTAAATACAGCACATAAATGCATGAGCATGTTTAATAATCAGGATCATGGGGAACACACTGAGGTTCGAGCTGGTGTTTTACCTTGGCAGCAGGTGTGAAGGCAGCTGCTACTCTCACCCCGGTAGAGATACTGAACCAATGCAGTGTTAAACACACCACACACTATTCCCTTGTGTGTTCATGACACATATAACTATGCCAGCAGAAACAAAGACCAGCCCCTCCTACCAGTGATGTATGACTACTGTCAAGACACAGTTCCAATAACTTCCCATAAAACCACCACAGCACGCTACAGTGGCTGGTGTTTAAGGTGGATTTTTGGCAGGCTATTTTCAAATCTTAATATCCTGCCAGATCCAAGCAAAACTTTACTGACAACTGTGAATGTTGACTAGATCCATAATAACCTGAGGTTTATTTTTTTCACATAAAGATGGCAAAAATCTTTAGTTATTTGACCCATAAACCACAAACGACATAAGGAGTGTAACCTATTAGGCTGTAAATCTGTGATGAGGTATCTGTACTTTATAGCACTCGCACCCCATTCAATACTTAAGCCGTGGAGGTGTTCAGCCTGGGTCAGTTGGTGTACAATAAAAATAAAAAAAACTTACGACAGGCAATAAAGTGGCCTATAATATTATCAGCAATGTCAAATTCAGATTTGCAGGTTTTGCAACGTCATATTTAAACATTTTATTACAATATACATTTATAATTTACTTACATTTCTCAATAAATTACAAAAAACTATTTAAATATTAAGCTATTTGCTTCGTTGCTTGAAAGAATCCCCTTGGAAGTCAAATGTAGCAGAAGTCAAATGTAGATAGAAGTGTTTGGCAGATTTGGCAGAAGTGTTTTTCTCGTACTTCAGACGGATCAAGCAGCATTCTGAACAGGGTACTGGCAAACTGTCAACACCCAAAAATGTCTCGCTGTATCTCTGATTTCTTGCTTGCTTTTGTGTCACCTGCTATTTCAGACTGCAGATTGTTCTCGACGATGAATTTGATGTTTTTGCTTATTTTAGCTTTAATTTGTCTAAAGCCTGTAAATACTGAGACTCCATGCATCCAAAATCCTGCATGATCTGTACCAAAGGGATGGGTGTGCCACTCGTCAGTGTGACTTGTACAACATGGCGATGGTAGGAGCGCAATGTGACAGATTTTACTGCAGGGAACCAAAACATGTGTACCCCATGATCTGATCAAGCCCACTGACATATCTGTAGAAAAAACATCTCCACCCAAATAATATTCAGCTGCAGGGGAGGAAAAAGTTGACAATTAACAATTAGAAACACATCAAAGTACTAAGCGAAAAATACTTTGTTGTTGTGTGTCAGAATGTTGTGTGATGAAATTAGAGGACGTAAACAATTTTTGACACCATTTTAAATTGGTTGTAAGAGGACCTCAGCTCTTTTTCCTGAAGCAATAGTTAACGCACTGAACTGATCTTCTCCTAGTCGCCACTGAGTCTTTCTAAGGTGGGGTGAAGGGATCTGATGCGCTAACGTACTAATATCACGCTTAACTGGTCACAACGACTCATTCCCGCCACTGAGGGGAAACAAAACATCCGGAAAGTTGGTGTGCAAGGCTGGGCGCGCTGAGACGCATCCCTAGTTCTGCGCGTCAGTGCCAAACTGCACAGACTCCAGGGACCGCAGTCCAGAGACAAAAAAATGCCCACTTCAGAATGAATAGAAAATGTCATTTTAACATTGATTTAAAAAGTCTCCCAATTGATAAAATGCTTTAATTGTCTTTTAAAAACAAAATTACAAAAGTTTACTATGATCGCTTAGTGATAAAACTTGACTGATAAGCTGTTTACCAATAATATTGATGGAATGTCAGTTTCAGATGCTGTCTGGCAAGGTTATCACACCCACACTCAAAATACTGCATCAGTTTGCAAAAGAAACACAATCGACCCCTTGGGCTACAATCACTAAACAAGTTTAAGAAAAACGTATTTGCTGGTAAAATAAAGGTATTATGCTCTTCGCATCCAAGACATTCAGCCCTGTAAACCAGTTTTATAACACATTGAAGTACAACTGTCATGTGCTACTCAGTTAAAAAGATGCGTTCCTTAGGTTCGCTACACCCTAACTTATATTAAAGCGAAACAGGCAAAATAAGTGTCCTAAACTCATCATGAATCTGCGGTCCCTTAAAAACTCAGTCATGTGTATCTTCACACTAAAACAAAACTGCCCAACTTATCGGATCGTTGATAACTGAAGCCAGCAGTCCCGTTACGAATGAAATACTAAAGTCAATCGACAACTGCAATGAAGGAACAGCATTTGATTATAGATTTAAAAAGACCTAATTGCAAACATAACTGTCACGCTATTTATTTAGACTGTTTAAATGTTTTTAGCATATTTATTCGTATGTTTTATGAGACAGAAGGGAAAGCTGGAAGGATTTGAAGATTGCGGCCAGAGCTCTAAACATCCGCCCATCACGAACTCCAGCGCAGCAACTTAACTGAAGTTTAATCACACAAATGAAAGTGACAGTGACAATCTCAAAACGTGTCACACACAATAATGAAACAAACTCCTGCAAACTTCTACAACAGTTCAGTTTGACACGGTTGAAGCAGCGCCTACCTTCTTCGCTGATGGAAGTTTGTGTCGCTGTTTCCAGACGGTTCTTCGCTGTCTCCGTTCGAGCCGTACTCGTCGTCCTCTACGGTCACTTCTCCGATGCTCGGGGCCCCTCCGACGTTGTCCAGTGCCCGCTCCATAACGACAGCATCTTCCGCTGCCTCCGTATCTGGCGTCGGGACCGCTTCGAGTTCCCTCTCCGAGACAGACTGACTTTGCAAAGTGCCCGTTAACGTTCTTAAAATAATCAAGAGCAGCAGAGATGTGCACACATTTCCAAACTGAAACCCTCTTTCCATTGGGACAAGTGGCACATGAGTAGTTAGGCAATCACATACCAAAATGCGGGGTGAATTTTTAAAACTAGACTACAAAAATGCGTCGAACAAGTAAACTCGTAGGTTATTTGAAACCTTTCTGTTGTCCTATCTTAACGTAAACACGCACTCAACAGCACCATGTTATTCCCTTTATACTTGACGTTAGACGTGCCGTGGTAACGTCACGCCCCGCCCCGTCTCCAAACGCCCATTGGCTGCGCTTGCGTGTAAATCCGGGCAGTCTGTGCTGATACGTGGAACCGCTTGTCAGTTTTCGCGGCTCGTCTACTAAGCAGATTTTGATTGGCTCTTACATCTGTCTTTCACAGTACAGTGTGTTGACGTGGTCAGCCATGCAGGAGTTTCTTTTCATTGGGTCCTGTCTTTGTCACTCAAAAATAGAGGCGGGAGCAAAGACATTTAGAGCGTGGAACTTTACCCAATGAAATCGTAGCATTGACTTTAAAGTTGTTTCATTGGTATGTATATGGAAGCCGCGAAAGAAGTCTGTCCAGTCATGGGTCTGATATCCTGTCAGTCAAGATCCGCGGTCCTGTGAATTCTAATAGGGGACATAACTTCACTTTGAATCTGATAGGTTGGAAAGTACACGGGTGGAATTAGCGACGTGGCTGTTTGTTTACGGACAGTGTGATCACGTTGTCATTTCCATTTCCGGGCTTGTAAAGGCACAACAAAGCTCAGTATTCATCTTTTGTATAGAAGTATGACACAATCCTGTAGTTATTTTTACAGGATAAAAGAAATGTACAGTAAGCTTATCAGGTTGTAATTAAAATGTAACAATCACAGAAGAGTTTTAGATAAAGACTGTCGATCTAAGCATATTAATTACAATTTATTACATTAACTCCAAGATTGGCGAATAGGCGCCCTCTTGTGGCCTGTTAATGCAGATAGGACAATGCTGTATACTTTTCAAAACTTATTCAATAAAATGTCAGAAAACAAAGATATTAAATCATGGATTGGTCCCATTTAATATTGAGTTGCAGTTCAGAGAACAACATTGAAAATTCAGTCAGTGTCACAGTAAAATTGGGAGAGTGAAACAAGCTGGTATTTAATGTATTACAACACCCCAAGCTCACAGTGACCTCTGTGTAGTCTCTACTGAAAGAAAGAATAACAATGTATGGAAGGTCTTCTAGATATCAGCTTAGCCAAACATTGCTTTTCATCCTCCAAACTGGCTCCATGGCCAAAGGCACAAATTATACAAAAAACAAAATCAATACCTGAAGCTGAGTGGTGTTTCAACCCTTCAAGTTGTGTGGTTTGTTCAGGGGCAAAATGCTTTGAAATAGTTAATACCTGAACAAAACTCACCACTGTGTGCAGGCAAAGGCCACAAATAATGTTTGAGGTTTTGTGTTGGGTAAATCTGAGAAAATCTGACAAGAGTCAGTTACCAACAAACTAAATATTTAAAACGCAATTCAACAGAACAGAACAGAAGGTAATGTGATTGTGAAAACTCAATTTTAAGCTTTTCAAAGCATGCATTTGTAAGGCCTGCAGCTATCCTACAGCTTACACTTAGATAAGCTTTGGACATAGATACACTTGGACTATTATGAATACACACACAGAACATTCATGCAAGACAACATTCATAGTATAGCATATATAAGCAGCACTGAAGGCCAACAGACACTGTAGACATATAGAAATTGACCATAGACTCCAGCCCATTATAGGCAAACTAGTCCATAAAGAAATATGAAAGAAAAACAATCTTATAATAAGAAATAATGTTGCGCATAATGTTGCACCACCTTAAGGTTATGGAAAATGTCTGCCTGAGTCTGTGTATTTGAATGGCACTTGAGGTGTGCAGGCTGGTCTGTTATAAAGCAGAGAAAATTCTTCTTAGTTGACTGGAGGGTCTCTAACCTTCACAGTCCCATCCTCCATTCCAAAGTAGACCCTCTCAGCCATCCCCACAAACAGGCCTGTCTCAACCACACCTAAACAAGACAGAAAAAGAGGGACTTATTCAGTATGTGCTATTGAATACATGTATTGAGAAAGGGCCAGTCCTTTGTGGCAGTCTATATGTTTATAATGGTACACACAGATTATTATGGCAAAATATGATTACAGTAATACACTTTAATGCAAATAAATCTGGCAATATATTAATGCAAATAAATCAGGTTGGTAGGGCTATTAATTGAACAGGAAGTAACTATGTGATTGGGAATTATGACTGACAATTGGTTAAAAATTCAACAGTGAGACGCTAGCATAAAATGCACACAAAAAAATCATGTTGCGTCACATCTGTCTCATCTATGCAACTGGACTGACCTGGGATCATCTTGATGGCCGTGTTGACCTCTTTCCAGTTCTGAGCATGCTCGAACTTCCAGTCAAGGATGAAGTTACTGTTATCAGTAACCACAGGACCCTAAGGTGAGATTTTGTAACTAACTAGGTGTAATGACTGTAACAGTGCACACAGAAACACACTGCTCATTTCAGGGAAGGTCAAGATCAC